>LKTO01000294.1:0-64399 GCA_001399465.1 Hymenoscyphus scutula | reverse complement strand
TTCAAACACCCTTCAACTCAAAATCTCCCTCCCCGAATTTAAAAAACCGCCATCCCCTGGACACTCGCCCCAACCCCAGCCCCCTTCAACTCAAAATTCTGAACCTCCTTAACACTCCCCCGTCCCCCTTGCACATCAAAAACGGCAATTTTACTCGTCGTATTCAAACCCGGAGCCAAAGCGTACACAAACCCCCCTTTGGCATTCAAATCAATCATACCGGCATTCCCATTAGTCCCGACAAGCGTGCTCAGAATATCCCCCGTCAAGGGATCAATCTCGACAAACGTATTCTTCGCAGCATCCGTAACGAAAGCCGTCTTCGTGAAAGGAGAGATGGTGCTCCAACAGGTGGCTCTTTGTCCGGCAATTTTCGTCGCGGTAAGCGAAGAGGCGGAGAAATCTGGGGAGAGGGAGAGAGTTGTGGATCCGAAGGAGGCGTCTACGGTGAAGATTTTATCGGGGGAGTCTGGGATGAGGGCGGATCCGAAGAGGACTGCTGTTCCGTTTAGGAATGATTTGACGTCGTTCATGGCTAGATTTGCTCCTTGGATGGGGAAGGCGGAGAGGTAGCCTGTGTTGTTGGTCATGGGGTTTCCTTTTACGGTTGTGAGGAGTGCGGTGCTTTCTGCGTTGAAGAAAGTATGCGAGACGGTGGTGAAGGGACCGGTGGGAGGGGTGACTTGGTTCAACTGAAAGGGTCTCAGTACCCCATCCAGAGGAGCGAGACCGGAAGAGGAGAATTTGAAGCATGCGATTCCTGCTACACGGCCGGTGGAGGATACACAGGCCATGGAAAGTTTTGAGGAAGTTGCAACGGAATTTGGGAACTCGCCTAGGGTTGGGATGGGGGTGCCGAGGAGTGTGAGTTTTGTTGGGTCATGGGGAGAGATGGAGAACATTGAGAGGGTGTTGGATACAGTGTTGACGGCGAAGAGATACTGTTATGTGTTAGTACGCTGTTGGAGAGGGAGGTAAATTGATAGAAGGGGGATGAGCTTACATGTCCATCGACTCTCACAGCTCCTTGACTAAAAAGTCCATCTGGAGCAGCAGTGAGACCCGTAGCAGCAGTTATACCACTGCCACCCTTTCCACCAGTAGCTGTTATACTTCCATCAGAGAGCAGGCCATTAGCACCGACCTTCAAAGCTACAACCGCGTTATCCGCATTGTTCGTCATGAAGTAAACTGCTTTTGCGTTTGCATTCGCTTCTGCTGGTTGCGTTGGAGAGGTAGAGGTAATGGTCGTGGGGCTGGGACATGATGAAGGCTTTGGTTTTTGTTGGTAGTATGTTTTGTACTCGGCTGGCATATCGATAGCTTGTCCATTTAGGGAAATTGATCCATCTTCGCTTATTGAGATTGAAGAGCCTGTTTTGCCAATTGGGATGACGAGAGGATGTGAAAGGGTGAGGTGGAGGAGAGAAAATGTTGTGAGGAGTTTGGTGAGAGACAACATGGTGGCTCACTGAACTGTGCTGTTGAAGAGAGATTATATTATGATTCAATCGAGGTGATGGTAGTCGTGATTAGTTAGCTGAAAAGACGACGTCGTGGAAAGATTGTAAAGTAACTGATGATGATGAGAATAATTAGGGGAATCAGATGAAGTACAATCCATTTCTACTTATACAAACATGATTCCATACCAAAATAAGGTAAATTGCTTCATAGGACTACCTACCAAAGGATTTGGCGATGATTCCAAAGATCTCATTTAGCCATATTTAGGACCCACACTGTGCGATCAACACCGTGGGATCAAAAATGTTATTCGTAAACAGAGAGATGTGTGGAATCAGATGTGTCACAAGCGAAAAAAATACCTAAAAACCAAAAATACAACCAGTGAAAAGACAGTAATAATTAATTCATAAATCTCCACGTCTTCCATTGGGCAACGCTTTGTGTTAATTGGAAAAGGGTGAGAAGGATCAGACGAGTGACACTGTCTCGACGAATCAGAGAATGAGATGAAACCGAGAGCTTTGGAATCAACTTGCTAGCGAAAGCGGCTATGGCTTCTCGGCTGCGGCAAGGGGATGGGTGATTTAAATGATGATGACTGTATCTCAGACCAGGATGAGTTCCGTGCTGATGGGACCAAGTGACTCTGGTGGACTTTGATGAAACGAGAGGAAGCAATTTTTTTTATTTGATGAAATCATCTTCGTCCCTTCTGTGATGAAGGTTCCGGGACCCCAGACACCGGCCCCTCTCTGAAGCCATGGAGGTTTCGGGAGGGATGAAGTGTCGGGATGTCACGTGGAGAGAATTGTACGTGAAGGAAATAAAATGAATTATCCGTATATGCAAACGGATTGATGACGAAGGGATAAAACAGGAGATATGAAGGGAATCGAAGGGGGAGGAAAAGGGTTTGTTGTGCCTCGTCAGTCTCCAGCCTCGTTTCATCGGAAAAACCTCTACAACACAACGAAAACGAAAAAGAAAAGAAAAACGACGAAGGAAATTTGAACGGATCCTTCAAAAAAGATATTCACGACCGAGCGCATTATGATAACATGCTTGTCCGACATCTGTATACCACGGCACTTGCCCTCTGCATTGAAAAGTACAACCCCTTTGCATTTTAAACTCGCGTGTGATAATCCTCCTGGCATGCTTCTTTTTCCTTGATCGACAGCAGCAACAACTTTGGGTAACAACACCATAAATAATTAATCCGATGTGTATAACATCAACACGTTGCACGAAAACAAATCCCTCACAGATTTATCGAGGAGTTGTTTTGGAAACATGTGATTGCGAGAAAGTGCGGCAAAACAACTGGTATATAACCTCACTTAATTCTCAAGGTTATCCGAGTAGGGAGGAGTTATGTACCCCATACTCCGTACAGCTTACAGTACTCCGTACATGAAAGAGCATGAAGAACCATGGTCCAAACGTTTTGGCAACGGGTACAGGGAATAGCTCCAGACGGCAGGGAGAACGAGAGGAGCTGGCATGGCATGAACGCATTGATAGCAAGCGTGTCCGAGACTCCATGTAAAAGTTTGGAAAGGAGGATACCGCATGGCAAGATGGCATTGTTGAGAATTGGATTGATTGTTTGAAGGTATCACCACAGCTTCAGTTCTTCCCACCTGATTCCCTACATATTCTATATTTGAGTGAAAATGATGCTGATAGCGGTATTTGAAAGAAGAATGATACTCGCGACTCAAACTTAGAGGTTGGTTAAGAGTAAGTACGAGTACAACTGAGCTTCCCACCCCACCCACTCCCCCATCGTGAGGGGTTTTGTGGATACACTATATCTGAGTTGAAGTAATAAAGTAACCCAGGGACTGAAGCTTGTTTTCTTCGTGGTGTTGTAACTTGTGTGCGCTCTCTGGGGTAGAGAATATCAAGTTACAGTGGAGAGGATCAAACCTATCGCCAGGACCGGAGGTTTCTTCGCCTTGCGTAGGAGAAGAAAAAAAGAGTTCTCGTCCGTCGTTTCAAGAGTTGGCTACTCACAGTGCTCGAGCGACAAGTCGTCTGAAGTTTCGGTACCTCTTCTCCTGATGAAGAATCAGATTGGCTCGGGTAGTCGAGAACCCAGCTTGACTGGCGAGGCTCACTGCTGGCTGTGAGTGTACCTCCGTAAAGTTGGAACTGTTCACAGTACGGCATGATGCTCGTGTGTTTGTAAAGTTCTGTTAGTAGACATCAGAATGGCATGCCAAGGCAATGCTGGTTTACCCAAACATCTGGTGAGAGATCTTGCGATACTTTGATACGAAGATTGATACGAAGATTGATACGAAGGGTGATCCGAAAGAGGAACAGAAGCTCCGAAGCCTTTACTGAAGTATACGAGGGGTACGGAGTCGTAGTACCGGTAGACAAGAAGACAGGCACTTGCTATAGGTTGGGATCTGGGGATACATGTCAGCCTCTGATGCATCAGCGTTTACGCACCTCCGACTAAAAATATTCCGCTTCAGGGTCGGACCGCGAGAAGTAAAATCATGGCTAGACCTTTGAATAACTTTCCACCACTCTTTCTCTCCCAATCAAATTGCCTCCTGCATACTACCAATTCGTTCCTCCCCCATTTCGGACGAAAATAGTCGATATCGTGATACCGGGGAAGTCAAACCAAGTGTTTACGCAAAACATGGTGAAAAAGGTAAATACCCGTAAGCGCGGCGATGATCGATTAGCCCATCCTGCAATCTATTAATCTTCGCTGCATCCCCTCATTCAAGATCTCTCCGAGCTTTTATTGAATCATTGTGCCTCGATTGAGTCGATTCGGAGGAGGAAGTCAGATAAAATCTCCGTTCGAATATTGTTGTTGGTCGTCCCTTCTTCGCTTGCCAGTGTTTCCATTCCACATCCGCGGGCATCATCCCATTCCATTCTCCTTGCGCCTCCGCACTGCTGCTCTTGCTTGTCTTGCAGCACTGTCCCGCACTCTGGCCAAGCCGAGGGCCAATCAGTCCACAAAGGAAACCTTGAAGACGAATTCCACAAATCGCTCATCAACAACACCATCACTCAACTCTCCTTCCTAATTGTACAAGTAAATATCATCGACCAAACGTGGTCAGACCCCACCAAGCTTCACCCTCTTCACCCTCTTCACCCTCTTCAAGGTCACAAGTTCACATCACCCCTTCGCTTCGTCACTCCACTCAGTCCTCCTGGCAAACTCGGCTCACTCCCAAATCTTCGGATCACGCTGGCTACGAGTATTGAATATTGATTACTGTACTCGCTCAACAGCAGGGGACGTCCTGTATTGATGACGCGAAGTGCTCGAGTTTGGCAGGCGCAGACAAAAACCGGGTGCGAAGATACCAGCCAATCTCCATTATCTTCTGAAATTCAGGGATCTCAAGGCCCGCCTTAGCCCACCTTAGCCCACCCTCTTTAGCCCACCCTCTTTAGCCCACCCTCCACGAGTTTACAGGCCTCCTTACTCGTCCAACCCGCTCCACAACCGCCGAGCAGCCTGTGATCTTTCCTCTCGACCACCTGCACTCACCCCCCCCCGGGCCTTCACTCACCCCGGACCCCCTCCGAGCCCGAGAAAAGCGAACGCATCCACTCTGCTCTCTATTTGCGAGGTTGCGAGGTTGCGAGCTCTGTTGCCAATTCTACCTTCACTTCCAAACAGCTCAACTGCAGTTGTCCATCGCCAACTTCACTCCTTCAACTGTTTCGCTGCTGACCACTCGGCGACCTTCTGGCAGTGCTGCATCAATGTCTTGCACAAAATTTTCTCAACCATAGAAGCAACCCCCCCTTGCTTGAGCTGACGCCTCACCCATCATTTTCCCTGAGCAGCCCGCGTTTCCGTCCAGAGCCCCCATTTTCCTGGAAAGTCCTCGACCCTCGAATCACCAAAATACACTCAATCCACGACTCCCTCCCTTCCGATCTGCTTCGAAATCCCAGCTCATCTCGCCCAAGATGTCAGAGTAAGTCAATCTAGCGTTTGGTGAGACCACTGTCGTCATTCCAATACTAATCATCCACTTTCTAGCCTTATACAAGCCGGTTGGGCTAAAGGTCACCATCCCACACCACAAGAAACCCTACAGCACCTACGATCCCTTTCCTCGAGAGACACCACCAAAAAGCCCAGAATTGTCCAAAGACCCGTCGCGAAATCGGTATCAACAGGTGCTTTGCACTCAATGGCCTCAGTGGCAAACGCGCCAGCACTACCGGGCGATTGGGAGGGAAGAAACTCAACACCCAGAAACCCAACTCCGTTGAACTCGACACCCAAAAAGACAACTCCTTCGTACAGCGATGCCGATGGAAATATGAGCACACTACCAGATCCTCGAAGTCGGACCATGTCCCCATCAAACGATAGCAGTCCCGGGAGCCCACCACCCGCTCACCCAGATCTCAGCAACGAGGTTGCTACCCTCAGTAATAAATTAATCAGTGCCATTAATCACCAGACGAACCTGGACGACACCCTCTCGGAAACGAAACATGCGTTGGAAGCTTCCCAGAAACGGGTCAAGCAGCTTGAACAGGAAAATAATGATCACGCGGAATTGTTGGCTCGTGGAATTTTAATAAGGAAGTCGGTTGCTGAAGTAGAGAAGAGTAAAATCCTGGCTCAACTTGTCGAGGAGAAACGGCAGCGGGCCGAAGTCGAGAAGGAGAAGAAGAGCATCGAGCAGGAACTTGAGAATCTGACTACGGCATTGTTTGAAGAGGCAAATAAGGTGAGCAAATTAGTCCTGCTTTTATACTCGCTTGCTAATCTTTGCAGATGGTCATTACCGCCCGCGAATCAGCTCAAAAAGATCATGATATGGTTCAAAAGAAGAATGACCAGCTCAAGGCACAACTCGCGGATACCGAGAGTCTGTTAAAATCACACCAAGAACAGCTCGCCGAGTTGAAACAGGTCATGGAGCAGATGACGGAAGAGCGAGAGGAATCGACGAACATGACGGCACCTTCAACTCCGGGACTGAGTAAAATGGATAGCAAGGACGAGATGAGAAATGACTCGGAAGGGACACAACCATCATCCATACCGGATCCGATTTCACCATCCTACCCTACGAGCTTCACACACCTCATTCAACCCGTACTTCGAACCGATCTCTCGGCATACGAGGATTTCACTTCAATTCTACGAATGTCTAAGAATGTTGCTGGCAGCAGAGTGTCGAGTGGATCATATGGTACAATTGGATTGGGTCTTGGTCTAGGTGGATATGTTGGTGGGGCTAGTAATGGTTCAACCACGTCAATCTCAACATCAGGGACACAAGGCTCAAATCCTGCCACGCCCACCACGCCCGCGTCTTCCGTCAGCAGCAATTCGATAAACGGGCCCAATTCCTTGACCCCACTCAAAGACACGAAATTCTACAAGAGAGCGTTGGCAGAAGACATCGAACCAACTCTGCGCCTTGATACTGCTCCAGGTCTTTCGTGGCTGGCCCGACGAACGGTGTTGAATGCAATCTGCGAAGGAATTCTTGTCATAGAACCCATGCCATCATCCACCAAGCCATACCTGTTTGCCTGTTCATTATGTGGCGAGTCTCGTAAGGATCCAGCACACATTAGGAGTCACCGATTCAGAACCAGCGAGAATGAGAATGCCCAGAGATATCCTCTTTGTAGGTATTGTCATGGTCGTGTTCGCTCAACTTGCGATTTCCTTGGCTTCTTGAGAATTCTCAAGGACGGTCATTGGAGAGCTGATGACGAGGTCGCTGAGAGAGCTGCTTGGGAGGAAAGTGTGAGGCTGAGGGAACAGATGTTCTGGTGTCGAATGGGAGGGGGTGTTATACCCACACATCAGATGATGAATCACGAACCGGCTCGAAGTCCACGCGTTAGCGGCGATTCAAGAATCGAGCAAGAGAAGGAATTGACCAAGGAAGTTGAAGAAACTGGAGAGATCCACCCCAGAGACGTCACACCCGTTTCTGGCTTATCTCCTAGAGGATCAACGAAGATGCAGTCACCGAATCGAATCAGCAAAATGTCGATGAGATCGGATGGGAAAACAGGACCGGATGATGCGCCGTTGCCGAGTCCGTTGCGCAAAGTTTCCTTGGAACGCGAGTCATCGAGCGAAGAGATAATGGTAATTGAGAAGCACAACCATAATTTGCGCAAAGAGAATATGAGGGAATCTGTTCAGTCTGTTTCATCGTTGGAGGTGGATGGACATAAAGAGGCCCATGGTCAGAGACTTTCGATTACGATCCCTGGGGCGCAGGAATGAATACTCGAGGGCGCGATTTTTCCTCCTACTTAAATTATTTTTTGCTGGTATGGTACCAAAAAGGAGGATGGCGTTTTTGGGGAAAGGGTAGTGTGCATAGAAAATTTTGACCGGCGCGTCGATGGAGCCAAGTCTTTTGTTTTGTGTTGGGAAACTTTGGAAGATTGGTCGTTTGGGCGTTTTTTTGATGATAATACCATAAGCGATGGATTCATTTTAATTAGGTGGGTGGATTGAATGATGGATGGGAATGGGATTGGTTCTTTTGTGAGTTCTTTTGTAAGATTGATTTGATTGAGGGGATTGATGGAAGGGAATATATAGTTTTATAGTGTGTTGATGTGAAGCCTTTGGGGGGGGGGGGGGGGGGGGGGGGGGGGCATGAACGGAGAGGGGGAAGGCAAGATGATAATGAATGAATAGAGCCTCTTTGTTTGGTTTCTAATTTCGAATGAAGGGTGTTAAGTAAATCCATAGAAGAAGTTGAGCTATTTACCTTTTCAGCTTGCTCTTTTAACAAGCCTAAACGATACTGGCATATAATATTCCATCTTGAGAGTTGAAACCTGGCATTTTGAACCCCTCTCACAAGTCGGCAGAACAGAATCCATCAAGAAACCTACAGATCCACCATTCGTGATCAACGGTGACGCGAACCGCCCTCTTTCGTCGTCCAACAGTCGAATTATCGGAGTTCCGTTGTCAATCCCCATCTCGGAGCAATTCGTCGTATTTTAATCTTAGGGGTAAATGAACGAAGGAAGGAGAAACGGAGGAACAAGATCTGTTAGTGAGACAGGGGTATTTTAGAGATGGGGTAGTCAAGGAGGGGAGTTATTTTTCAATTTGTTGCATGAGTTTTCTGCTTAGTTTTTTGCTTGGTGCTTGCCTAACCTCCTTTAGTAATGATGGGAATTTTTGGTGTGGTTGATGGTCTTTATATGTAAGAAGAGTGAGTTTGTAAATTGACCTCGGGGTGTGGAGGAAAACTATATTTTTTTTACTTGTTTTTTTACTTGTTACTTGTGACTTGTTATTTCGTTTCGGCTATGGGATATGAATACTAGAGTACTGTACATGTACACTTACCGTGGGCGCTTAAGTCTTTATCTATAAGGCTCTTACTTTCCTTTTCTAAACTGAACTCGTGAAGCCACAGTTCTAAACCTTAAGCTTTTATATTTCATACCTCAAGTTCTCTCGACTGAAGAGAAAGAGGTATAAGGCATTGATTTCACTTACTCCAAGTAATAGCTAAACCTCATAAAATAATACTTCCCCGTGAATATCTGAAAAAACAAAAGGTATCAACGCTTTCGAGGCCTACTTCCCCCTTCACCGATCTAAATATCCTCACTTGTATGATACACTACCACCACCTTACCTTTTTGACGACCAGAACAGCAGATTTTGGTAACTCTGCCCCCTCCCTTATTCTTGAACATCCGAAAGGAGATTGAACGAATGAAAGAAAGGAATTCGACGCGACAGAAGCGACGATAAATTATTTTGGGGTACTTTGGATCTTGCGCGGAAGGGATGTTGTGCTAAGTTTAAGAAAAGCTAATCTTTCCGGAAGCGCTAGCTTCCGGAATGTAACTATATTATTGCGTTGCTATATGCTGTCACAGTGTGTTGGGTTTTTTAAGATTTCTTAGGGGAATGTATTTAGAAGGGGGTTCTTTGGCGAAGGGGTAAGTATTTATAGTTAAAATGAGAGAAGCTCTGTTGAGTTCTGGGGGGTTTCATGACCACAACACGTTTTTGCGTTACTTGGCGATAATGACTGCATCTAGATAACCTCTTATTACCTCTCTATTATTGCTATTCCCTCCCATTCACTTATCTCTACCTATTTACCCCATCTACTCTAACCTCTATAAATCCTAAAGTTCACTTACACTACACTTACCTTAAACACCTACCTGCAAGGAGTCGAAGCTTCATGGAATTCATCTTCTTCCAAATCGCTGGAATTATAGTTATAAACCTTTAGCTCTAATACTTTATCCCATATCCCAAATATCTCAAGTGGTGAATTCACACAAACTTTCATGGAACAGAGGAACGAACGAAGGGAATATATTCAAGGGTGATATATTCTCCGATGATAGTTTAGAAATCGACAACAACTTATGAAAATTTAGGTCTTTAGTTGAATGAAGGAAGGCATACCCTTTCCGCCACACAAAACAGCCGAGTACGATGGGGCTCGATTGACCAAATCTGAGACTGGAACTTCGGTGCTTTAACTACTTCACCAATAAATTTTTGAACCTCCTTTTTCCGTGGTTTCAGGGGGGAGGTCGGAATTTGGGTTTTATGTTTGTTGTGGAAGTCTTTACTTTGAAAGCCACGAACTTAGTTACACCACGTTGTTACAACACTTTGTTGGAAGGACTTGGTACATGTATTATCGAGTTCTTTCGTAGCTGAGTTGTGAGTAGATATACTCAGAGATTTGGGGGCGGACTTTCTTGCTATTACACCCTGATGTCAGAGCTTCAAGCCACTTTAAAATATCTACCTAGATCTGGGAATGTGAGCGAAGTTCAGATATGCACTCACACTTGCACTTGGGTTGAGGATAGGGATGCATCTCGTTACTGCTTTTTTCTTGGAAGCTCGAGATCTGATCAAGTTCTCAAACTTAAAAGCACTTCTCTCGCAGATTTACAAGTCCTTTCACTGTAACACACATGAAGGAACAAATGAGTTCGACGGTGACACATCTTCCGACGGTACATAAGAAATCGAGGATGACAGAGGAACGTTAATATACTGGTGGAAAATACCATTAAAATTACAGACGACTGAGTTATTTTAAAGACAATAATAGCTAGCTGGTTGGTTGGCTGGCTGGCTGGCTGTGTATCTACTCCGCTCAACCTCCTTTGGTGACAGCAGCACCACGCCTGGGCAGACTTCAAGCTAAGAACTTCCCAAAGTGAAAGTATTCTTTACTTCAATAGCAAGTGCTTCAGAATTTGAACTTGGAAAGTCAAACTCGTGAAGTTGCGTCTTTACTATTCACTCCTGCTGTTTTTTTCCAAAGTACTTGGTAGCATCAAGCTCTCCCGAGTAGTTTGGGTCCCGGGGGTGTTATAAAATACGAACGCCCCCATCAAGAAGAATGCCATTTAGTTGCTTCCCGATGCATTTTCGTACATGGTTTCCATCAGGTATCTCCACCCAGGTCAGACAGGTTCCACAGTATTGCTCGAAATAAGGCCAAACTGCGGTAATTTCTGGTGACGATTTTTGCTTGGGTCGCATTCCTGAGTGCTTTCGCAACGAAAGAAAGTTATTCGACAGTAATGTATCATCTGACAGTAATTTGAGAATTGAAGATAAAACATGGAGATTCAGATATCATCTGAAAAGCTGCTTTAATGAACGAATTGAACGTCCAATACCAAAGAGGAATAAGTAACTGCCAGTGTTCAACCAACTTCAGCTCTGTCACGCTCCTGTACAACAGACACCACATGGCTTTTGGTAACCAGATTGATTCCTCATGATGAGAGGAAGAGTATGCGGTAATAACATGCTTTTATGCTAAGGACCCCATTTCCTTGCAATTCACTGCATTTTATGGGACTTTTCTCGCTTCACTCACCACTTGCTCCCAACGAACTTGCTGCTTGAAATCAAATTCCGTTCATATCACCCTTGTTTAATGCTTCACTTGAACAATAAACTCCTGGGAAAGGAAAAGTAACTTCTACATTGTGCTCTGAACTCATCGACTACTGGTCAATCAGTTGCAAACAGTTCAATTCCCTGCATAAGTCAAGCGCCCACACAAAGACATAATGAAGTTGTAAAGTACTTGTGAGGACCAAGCCTGGGAAGGTACATGCCACCTTAGTGTTACCGAAGTCGGGGTGTTGGGACATGCAACCTTCCTTAAACATAGTTCATCCTACTGTTTGAGGTAGAACATTTATCACAAAAATGAAGATATTTCTCTTAGTTAGTGCCTTTTGTAATAGTAAGAACGTTCGTTGCTGGCGATTGTTAGGTTGACTTATACGTTGCACTGGTTTTTTCCAAGGTTACCCAAGCGAGGATGACAATTGGTAGGTGACCTACCAATAGCAGTATGAGAACTCTACTCACCGAGATAAATGGTGGAGGTAAACATTTTCCGATATCTCGAATATAACGAGCAAATTAATTTGCCACTTCAGACTAACTCCATATCAATGCATTGCCCATGAACGCCCGCTAAATGACCCAGTACCTCCATATTATTTATTGTAACAATTCATCCTTACCCAAGAAAGCAGCCATAGGATCGTTGACAGCAGTTCTCTTCCTCCTATAAGCATCCATATCTTCCTCGGAGACACCACCTTTCATCTCATCCATCGTCCGTTTCTTGGTAGCTTGATTCACCACTCCATCCTCCTGTGGTATTTCTACAGCATCAGTACCTTCATTCGAAGGCCACTCTATCTCCTTGGGGGTGTCCTCTACCGCCAAAGCTCCACCAGTTCGCATATGAGAAGCCTCTTCAAAAGCAGCTTTTCCTTCCTCGCCGGTACAGTAACTATTCTTGACCAGGGAGTGACAGCATGAATATCCCCATTGAAAGTTTGCCCACCAACTCCCCCATACCGATGTGTGATTGTTGATAAGTACGTCCTCGGGGTATTTGGATTTCGCTTTGATTCTTGGAGCCCCTTTGATAGCCCCGGATTCATCGTACTCAACGTATTTCTCGGATTCTGTGACTGCGGTTTCGCGGAGTTTTGCTGCGAGGGGGTTGACTTCCCCTCCATATTTCTCGAGTAACATCTTCTTGTGTGCTTCTTTTTTGGCTTCGGCTTCCAATCTCTCCTTCTTTCTGTAATACTCTCCTGCTGTAGGGTTGGCTTGCAGATGTTGTTTAGTATCACCAGCCTTCTCTTGAGATTCCCATGCGTATTTTTGTGCCTTCTCAAATTCAGCAGCATCACCGGATGCTCTCATGAACCCCTCTTCAGCTACCAGAGCAGCAGCCGTATCCGCAGTCGCACCACTATCCACCATAGACCGAGTCTTGGGATCATATTTCGCAGAGTCCAGATCCAAATTAAGTAAATATTTCGCGGTATCCTCTCGAATGCGCAACTGTCTCGTCGAAGTACTCTGCTGCCTCCCCATATCCGATTCCTCCGCATACTTCGCACCATCCTCCCCCTCCTCCTCATCATCTTTCAACCCCGTGTCCTGCGCACTTTTCTTCAACTCTTCCATCTGGGCAAATTCATCAATCACATTCCGGTATTCCTTGCTATCATACCCATTCCAACGATCTCTCTTCGCATCCCACCCTAGACTAACATCCTGCACCACCTCATCGGCCTGAATATCTTTTCCTGTCCATTTCGCACCCTTTGCGCGAGGACGACTTAGACATTCCTTCGTTTTGTGCGTTATGGCGCCGCAGTTTTCGCATGCGCCCTTGCGGAACTTGGTCGCTGCTGGACCTGCTTTCTTGCCGCGGTCGTACCATTTTGATTGATCGGATTGCGCTTTCTGGAGACGCTGGTGCTCTAGGTAGTCGTTTTTGGAGTCGTCTTCTTCGCCAATGTAGAAGGGCTTTTTGGAGATGAAGGAGGGGATGTATTCATTGGCCTCTTTGTTGGCTGCGGAGGGTGCAGCAGGTTTGCGCGGTTGGGCACCTGCTGGAGGCATCTTGAATATGAATATAGGTAGGTGCAGATGTTGGGTGGAGAGGGTAAATGTTGACTTGAGAGGGATTGGTGGCGGCGGCTGAAGTTGAAGAAAGATGAACGGAGCCTCATCTCAAAATCCGGGGTCATCCCGTGACGACGCGCGATTAATCGCGTCACTCAAAATATGCATCCGCGACCTTTGTCCTCATTACATATTCATATCTTCCTCTTTACCATGCACAATGCACAGATAGCAGCATCATGACCCCATTCAAACCATGGATCTGTTCCGTATGCGCCTAAATTGCATCGATTTCTATCAGACGCCCCCTACGAGATTTGACCCCCTGCTTCGTGCAAATGTACAACTCTCACAGCTACAGAAAGAGCCCAAGGTTCCCGTGATAAGAGTCTTTGGGGCGACTGAAACAGGGCAGAAAGTATGTGCTCATATCCATGGCGCATTTCCGTACCTGTATATCGAATACATGGGAAAGCCGGTCCCTGATGAGGGTAAGGATCTGTATCCATCATCTGTCCAATTTCCCATAATGACAAATTATTAGTTGGTGCCTACATACACCGTCTTCATCTTTCTATCGACTATGCTCTGGCGGTCAGTTATAGACGGAATCCCAAGGATGGGAATGCTAAATATGTTGCTCGGATAACCATAGTTAAAGGCATCCCCTTCTATGGCTTTCATGTGGGCTACCAGCATTATTTGAAAATCTACATGTTGAATCCAAAATTCATGACTCGATTGGCGGATCTTTTACGACAAGGAGTTGTGATGAAGAAAGTCTTCCAACCTTACGAAGCACATCTCCAGTATCTTCTGCAATGGATGGCAGACTACAATTTATATGGATGTGGCTACATCGATTGCAAAAAAGTGACATTTCGAAGTCCAGTACCACAATACGAGGAATTGAATAATCCCTCTCATCTCTGGCATGATCGGTCAATACCAAATGAGTTCATAACCCCAGAATCCGAGTTCCCAAGAGTCAGCCATTGTGCTCTTGAGATAGATCTATGTCTCCAGGATATCATCAATCGACAAGAAATCAAAGCTCGCCCACTCCATCACGACTTCATAGAACGCCTCAATCCAATCCCCCCTGGTGAAAAACTCGTCCACAGTATGGCCGGACTCTGGAGAGACGAAACCAGACGAAGAAAATCAAAAATGCCAGATAAGACCCCAGGAAGTACTCCTTTCCCCCCAGAAGTAATGGTTTCCATGTCCGCCGACCCACGTCACTCCCAGCCCGGAGGTTGGATTCACGAGGAAGAATACAGAGAAATGGTCGCTTCTCTCATCAAAGAAGAGAAAGACAAGAGCGACAACATCAAAATCTCCTTCAACAGTTTCGTAAAAGCTACGCCTTTCAGTTCGAGTGTTAAGACGAGTTTGGAGTCTGTCGAGGATCTTTATCCGGAGAATCTGAGGCCCGCTTTGGGGTTGACGCCTGTTGGGTATGATGGCGAGGATGGGGATGATGAGAGGGAGGTTGATGAGGGACGAATACGGGATTTCAATGTCAATGATGATGATGACGAGTTTCCCTACGATTCTGATGAGGATATTATGAGGGAGATTGAGCTTTCGCAGAAGAAGAAGGGGGATCAGGTGGAAGAAGGGCATGAGGAGGTATCCGAGGGGTCAAAGGAGCAGACTACAGAGCTTGAGGATTTATGCAGCTCAGGAAAACAAATCGAAGAACTCACTATTAATGATTTACGAACAAACGAATCATCGAAGTCTGGAAACGAATTGAAACGGCCTGGATCTCCTATCACGACAGATGAAATTCCTACGAAACGTTCAAAAACTTCAATCGATTTTGCAGACTTCGGTGTAGCATCATTGACTCCGGGAGAACAAGATGGTATTATAGGGCTTACGCCTGCCGAGCAAAAAGAAGAGAAGATGTCAAAACTACTGCAAAAGATCACAAAACAAGGTCTGCCTCGGAAGGCTGCCAAGCCTACTGTGAACGGAAGTAGGAAAGCAAGTGTTTCATTGAATAGGAAATCGTCCCAGGAGCTTCCTAAAGGAGGTCAAGGAAGTCAAAAGGACACAGTTCTACCAATGGCATTTCAGGTCGTGAAAGATCCCCTCGAACCAAATAGCGTTTCAAGATTGCGTTATAGGCCCAGTTCCCAATCCAGTCAACAAACCAGAGAAAAACATGTCTCCTTTGATCCGCTCGTGTCTACATCCCAGAACGAGAACGCGCCTCTGAAATCAACTTCCCAGACAGAGTCCACAGAACAATCTCAGAAGAGCATCCCTACAAAGAGCACGAAAGCAAACTTTAGAGGCCAAGTTGGGAAGTTTCTCGTCATAAATGAACTACCACCGCCTCGAGATTTGGTTGTCTCCACGATGCAGGAATTTCATTTACCTCAAGTGATCTACCAAGATGCATATTACAGCAACGAGCGAGATGCCCCTGAACGCCCCCGGGAATGGGCTGGAAGAGAATTCAAACTCGAAAGTTTGACAGTCCCCTTTCTTCCACGATTTGACCCAACTGGAACTTCAGTTGCGAATTTCGGTGAGAGACCCCCGATTGTCCCAGACCGATTCAAAGAAGAAAAGGTCTATAAACTCCAACGAATGAAGTGTGGCTTGCGGAGTTGGTCTCTCACCGAACCACCGCCAACATATACCGAAGTCGAAAAATGGTCTCAAGACCAGGAAGCTGCCAAACAGGTAGACGCAGCAAAGAACGGTTCGAAATATCGAAATATTGCTAGTCCTCGGGTTCAAAGGAAGCTTTCTCAGATCGATGGCCCCACGCAGAAAAATAAGCATGGCTTCAAGTTTACTCAAAAGAAGAAGACCACGAGTGTCAAGCATGAATCGCAATACATGAGCACAATGAGTCTTGAGATACATGTCAACACTCGAGCAAATCTAGTCCCAAATCCCGAAGAAGACGAGGTGCAATGTATATTCTGGTGCCTACAGTCCGAAGACAATGATCTCGAGGACAACTGTGCCATAGAAAATTCGCACATGGGAATCGTGGCATTATCCGAAGATGGGATTATATCTCAAAAGATAGCTCGGCAAACTGGCATAGAGGTGCTAGCTGAAGACTCGGAGCTCGACCTTATGATACGAATGGTTGAGATTGTACGAAATCATGACCCGGACATTCTCACTGGCTACGAAGTTCATGGTGGATCCTGGGGCTACTTGATCGAAAGAGCTCGCTTGAAGTACGATTACAATCTCTGCGATGAATTCTCACGTACGATATCTCAATCTTTTGGAAGATTTGGGAAAGACAATGATAAATGGGGCTTCAATACTTCTTCGACGATTCGAATTACTGGACGACATATGATCAATCTTTGGCGAGCTATGCGTGGAGAATTAAATCTACTTCAGTACACAATTGAGAATGTGGCATTTCACGTACTGCACCGTCGCGTACCTCATTTCACCTGGGCTAATCTGACAACATGGTACACCAATGACAAGCTTAGAGATTTTGCAAAGATCATTAATCATTACACTTCTCGAGTTCAGATGAATTTGGAAATCCTCGAGCAAAATGAGCTTATTGCAAGGAATTGTGAACAAGCTCGGGTTCTGGGAGTCGACTTCTTCTCGGTGTTTTCTCGAGGATCTCAATTCAAGGTGGAATCACTGATGTTTCGAATCGCAAAACCGGAGAACTTCATGTTGGTCTCCCCTAGTCGGAAGCAAGTCGGTGGCCAAAATGCACTGGAATGCTTGCCTCTAGTCATGGAACCACAAAGTGCCTTCTACAACAGTCCCTTACTTGTCCTGGATTTCCAAAGTCTATACCCAAGTGTTATGATTGCTTACAACTACTGTTACTCGACTTTTCTTGGAAGAGTAGTTAACTGGAGAGGCACAAATAAGATGGGGTTTACAGAGTACAAAAGACAGCAGCGCCTCTTGGAACTCCTCAATGACCACATCAACATCGCACCAAATGGCATGATGTATGTCAAACCCGAAGTACGCAAGTCCCTTCTAGCAAAGATGCTGGGCGAAATCCTGGAAACCCGAGTAATGATCAAAAGCGGAATGAAAGTCGACAAAGACGACAAAACCCTCCAGCGATTACTCAACAACAGACAACTCGCACTGAAACTCATCGCAAACGTCACTTACGGTTACACCTCCGCCTCTTTCTCAGGTCGTATGCCATGTTCCGAAATAGCAGACAGTATCGTCCAAACCGGCCGAGAAACTCTTGAAAGAGCTATCGCTCTCATCCACTCCGTCAAACGCTGGGGCGCAGAAGTAGTTTACGGCGACACAGACAGTCTCTTCATCTACCTCAAAGGCCGCACTAAAGACCAAGCCTTCGACATCGGCGAAGAAATCGCAAAAACAATCACAGACATGAATCCGCGTCCCATAAAGTTGAAGTTCGAAAAGGTCTACCTCCCTTGCGTCCTTCTCGCCAAAAAACGTTACGTGGGTTTCAAATACGAGTACCGAAGTCAGAAAGAGCCTGATTTCGACGCAAAGGGCATCGAGACTGTACGTAGAGATGGCACACCTGCAGAACAGAAGATCGAAGAGAAAGCCTTGAAAATCTTGTTTAGGACGGCGGATCTAAGTCAAGTCAAATCTTACTTCCAGAAGCAGTGTGAGAAAATTATGAAAGGCTCAATCTCCATCCAAGATTTCTGTTTCGCCAAAGAAGTTAAATTGGGGACATATTCTGATAAAGGCCCACCACCACCAGGGGCTCTCATAAGCACAAAACGGATGTTAGAAGATGCTCGTGCGGAACCCCAATACGGAGAACGAGTTCCTTACGTCGTTATAACTGGTGCTCCTGGAGCTAGACTTATCGATCGCTGCGTTTCCCCGGAAGAGTATCTGGAGAATGAGGGTGTGGAGTTGGATGCTGAGTACTATATCTGCAAAAACCTCATCCCGCCCCTAGAGAGGATCTTCAATGTCGTGGGTGCGAATGTCAGGGGGTGGTACGATGAGATGCCTAAATTCCAGCGGGTGAGGAGAATCGATAACCTCCAAATAAACCCAAACGCCAATGGAAACAACCCAAACAACTCCACGAAGAAAACCCTAGAAGCATACCTAAAGTCCACATCCTGCATCCTCTGCAAATCCCCCCTCCCCCCAGCACCTCCTTTACCCAACCCGCCGCCAAATAATCATGCCCTCAATCCCCTCAACAACCCTTCCCCTATACCAACATCTCAACTACCACTCTGCGCAACCTGCCTCTCCCAACCCCAACACGCCCTCCTCACTCTTCGAACTCGACTCAACGACCAAGAGAAACAATACCAGGATTTACAAAAGGTATGCCGCAATTGCGAGGGGACTAGTATGGCGGGCGAGGAGGTTCATTGTCGGAGTTTGGATTGTCCTGTTTTTGACACTAGGAGGAGACTTGGTTCGAAGTTAGGGGTTGAGAGGGCGGTTGTGGGACCTGTTTTGGGGGGGTTGGAGGGGATGCAGTTGTGATGCATTAATGGTCAAATTTTAGTACATAGATATCGTCGCAATAAAATCCGATATTATGAAAGATCTGGTAGTGAATATTCTGGGCTATTTTCCCTGGGGGAAACATGGGCAACCTGCCGCTTGTCGCTGTCGGGTCATTGCAGCCTTACCCTCAGCCTGACTCAGGTCATGGATATCATCCGCTTCAAAAGGCAGACCAAATCCCCCTCCAGTCGAGACCTGACGTCCGCATGCCACCAGCATCATGGGACTGGTGGGTTTCCTTTTCGTATATTTCCTTGGAGGCATCACCTTTCTCCCACTGCTTCTGGTTACGGTGCTCGCTCACGGCTACCTCGCCCTTCCTATCGTCGCTCACACGACCGCCGACGCCGACTCTGAGTCTATTACCCGCCCCGGTGATGATATCGATGCTGTTAGAAATGCGCAGAAAAGCCTCGGCAAGGAATTCCAGCCTCGAGATGGAAATGATTCAGATGTTGCAGCAGGATATTTCGCCGTCTGTCGGGAATACATACCTGGAGGTGCTGGAGGCAAACCACCGGAGCGATCCACACCGGTAGGCTCGACGACAGTTATTGCGCCGAGTCCTAGTGTGTACCAGAGCATATACCGCAGCGTTTTCGAAAGGAAGCAAAATAACAGTCCGCTGGACAAGAAGGGAAATGGCCGGCCACCGAACAGGAGCGGAAATGTCTTTTACGTCGTTCTACGGTATAAAGTCTCGCATTGCTGCTTGGGTAGGAATAATCGGTCGACACAAGGCTAACGGCATACTTAGACACGGCCATCTTATCCTTTTTGATGACGACGAGCAAATTGAAGTTCGGCATGTGGTTTCATTAGCCCATCATGATGTGAGCATCTACTCAGGCGGAGACGAAACACCCGAGGGGGAGCTGTTCATAAAACGGAACGCCCTACGCCTTTCTCGAAAAGCAGATGCCGGGGAGCTTACCCCTGACGGCAAAGCTTCGAAACCTTTCTTCCTGTTCTCTGAAAATTGCTCGGAGAAGGAGGACTTCTACTTTGCCATGCTTAGAAACCAAGAGCGACGGCCGGACGCTACGAACAACCCACCAAAGCCATTACAGTACGACGTAAAGGATATCATCAAGCTGGTGCAGAGGCTTCACTCCTCCGAGGAACACCTGCAGACCAGATGGTTGAATGCGATCATTGGAAGATTATTTTTAGCTCTATACAGAACGGCGGAAGTTGAGAATTATATAAGAGCTAAAATCACCAAAAAAATCTCTCGAGTCAAAACGCCGTCCTTTTTGTCTAAGATTGCCCTACGAAACATCAACCTGGGGGAGGCAGCACCAGTATTTATCAATCCCCGTCTCAAAGAACTCACTGTTGACGGCGAACTGATCGTCGAGGCGGACTGCCGATATTCAGGAAACTTCAGAATCGAAGTAGCCGCTACAGCACGAATCGAACTTGGCTCTCGGTTCAAAGCCAGAGAAGTAAATCTGCTTCTTGCAGTGATGGTAAAGAGGGTGGAAGGCCATGTCATGCTAAGAATCAAACCCTCGCCGTCAAATCGATTTTGGGTCACATTTGAAACAATGCCAAAAATTGACTTGTCTGTTGAGCCAATTGTCAGTTCAAGGCAAATAACGTATACTTTGATTCTACGGCAAATTGAGAACCGGATCAAGGAGGTTGTCGCCGAAAGTTTAGTCTACCCTAACTGGGATGATTCTCCGTTTTACAACAGCGAAGGCAAGTTATGGAGAGGTGGAATATGGGCCGATGACCGAGTAGCAGCCACACCTCATGATCTCGAAAGTTTGGCTGCTCATGATGGCGACGTGGATGAAGTGGATAGTCTCGACGTGGCTCAAAATGAGCCCATCATAGCTTTGCCACAAATTGAGAAGAGCATCAGTATGCCATCTATCGATGCATCCCCGCCATCACAGCGGAAAGGCGCGAGGTCAGCGACAAGTCTCACCAACATAAAGGATAGTGCCTCGTCAACCGGCGTTGAGGCACAAGTTCCAACACCGGAGAAGCCCAGGGCACTGCGATCTGGTTCCTTTGCAAGTACCTCATCCCCCATTGTGAGTACGGACAGTGTCAACGCTGATGTATTTAAACCCTCGACCCCGCCCGAGAAGAATCATGCAACTGCTGCAATGGCTGCCGTAGCAGCTCTTTCACAGGCTACTTCGCCTCTTCACACGCCGGTGGGCTCACCGTTACAACCTTCCAAGCTTGAAACTGTTATCCATGCCTCCTCGGAATCCCTTCATGAGTCATCAGAGTTCGAATCACTGAATCAAACTACCCCGCAATCTCACGAACGTACCTGGGATGCCAACGGCGGTACTCATCCCTCCAGCCCAGCAAGCTCTCTCCGATCAGAAGCTCCTTCTGCCAAATCTTTTAGCTCGTTTCCATGGGATCGCCGACACGACGACTCTTCTGGGTCTTCCGCTAAATCAGCCGAGACAAAACGTCTTTCTCTCGCGGCTGTGACCAGCGCAGCTGCAACCGCGAAGAATTGGGGATGGAACGCTATTCAGAGGAAGGGTGATCATAAATTAGACGGTACTGTCGAGGAGCACGAGAAAGGGATTCGTCCACTTGTGATGGGAAGGGGGCAGCCTTTACCGCCACCAGGTATATAAAAAACACTTTACGCCTCTATTTTTCTCTATATTGACTATTATCTCAGGAGTTCCGCTTCCGCATCCCGATAAAAAGACCAAAACAGCACCAATTCCTGTCCCGAAACGCAGGCCCATGCCACCACCAGCCATCTCCCAGAAGCATGCGACCATCAATTATCAATTGAATGAAAATACCCCTCGAGTACAGGCACAATCTGCCCCACCACCCCCTCTTCCGAAAAGACGCAGCCGAGAGGAGTCAAAAAAACCCTCCAAAGATACTCCTGATGATGGCTTACTCGTGGTTTCTGCTCCCATTGGAGATGCAGGAGATTCGACCCCAACAACTCCAATAACGGAAAATACACCATATAAACAACCGTGGGTTGAGGATGGGGACGAAGTGGAGGAGGAGAAACTTGTCCAGTCATCAGCCAATGCCAGTAAGGGTCACACTCCCCCTCGTCTACCCAGGCGAAGGAACCCACATCGTGTTCTTTCTAGTAGCCCTGAAGAGGATGGCCACCAGCTGCCTTCTGTATGCAAATATCCCTTTTGTCCCCCTTCCTCGATTTACTCGCTGCTCTCGGCTCCTGAGTCAATCTGAAAAACATACGCTGATTTGTTGTAGTGGATGGCAGCTCAGGAAGAGGAAGCTAGAGCGAAAAGTACTTTTGTGGATGAGGATGGGGGGGTTTGAATGAGCGTTGGAGACGTGAGCGGGATCAGTTACATAGAGCGATGCATACACGTACAGGCAAAACACGGAGTTGGGAAGGCAGGGTATCTGATTATTTCTGGGGAATGGCACTGGTGTTATGGAAACGGTAACCAATCACTTACCTATTATAAGCAAATGTGTTGTGGAGAACCCGGAAATTGAGCAGTGGAAAGATTTATGTCCCTGGGACTGGATGGGATTAGATACCTGCTGGGAATCAGGAAACTGAAGGAAACCCAAAAAAATGTAAGAAAATTATCCCGTCCTCCCGGTGGACACTGAAAGTAGCAGCATAATTTAGAGACCCTTAGTAGTCTTTGCATGATAAAAACACAACAACGGGTCGTAAAAATATACTAAAATTATGAGAAGATGCGTAGAGGTCTAAATTATATTGCCAAAAAGCTCTAGAAGTTCTTATAGTATTTGTGCTGTGATGCAGGCGTTAGAAACAGTGTAGAGAAAAGTAATGCTACCACTTCCATATGATGTGATTTTCTATGGTGAATACGGCCCGGGGCCCGGGATGAACTACAGTCACCCGTCACATTACGCAGCTCTCCAGGTGCCAGCCTTGGCGCACCTTCATCCAACTGCCCATGCAGGCCCACGTACGTACTCACACTTTCGACCTCCACTACCTGCGAGTTCGAGTACCTGCCCTACATCATTCCGCGAGTTTGTCTCGCCAGAGGCGTCTCAACCTCTTTCGAACGCACACATTCTCTGCGAGGCTCCTCCCCTCCCTTCCATCGTGCTCTGATCCTTCAAGCTGCTGCGCATTGAGCGCTAGTCAAGATGTCGCTGCAATATGCACCGACGACGAGAAATGTCAACCAGTCTAAGTCAGTTCTTCCCAAGATATTCCCCACCTGGCTATGTCTGGTGTGTGCTTCTATAGCTACTGATTTATGAGTGATTCAGGTCCGACGGCGAGCTTGCAATCAATATTCGAAAAGCGACAAGCATCGAGGAAACCGCCCCGAAGCGCAAACATGTTCGGAGTTGCATTGTTTACACATGGGATCATAAATCATCGGGGTCCTTTTGGGCGGGTATGAAAGTGTACGTTTTTCATCTACGCTGGTTGCGCCCAAGCCTAGTGCTGGAAGCCCTCATGATCTCCTGCGGCTTTTTCGGTTCTGGTACATACATGCTAACTTTACTATTACTGATAGGCAGCCCATACTCGCGGATGAAGTACAGACTTTCAAAGCATTGATCACTGTTCACAAAGTTCTGCAAGAAGGCCACCCCTCGACTTTACGAGAAGCAATGGCAAATCGAAACTGGATTGATAGTCTGAATAGAGGCATGTCTGGAGAGGGCTTGCGTGGCTATGGTCCTTTGATCAAAGAATACGTGAACTTTCTCCTCGCAAAACTGTCTTTTCACAGCCAACATCCCGACTTCAACGGTACTTTTGAGTATGAGGAATATATTAGTTTGAAGGGAATTAATGACCCGAACGAAGGTTATGAGACCATTTCCGACTTGATGCAACTCCAAGACCGGATAGAGCAGTTCCAAAAATTAATATTTTCTCATTTTCGAGGTGGCGGAAACAACGAGTGTAGAATATCAGCACTTGTTCCCTTGGTACAAGAGAGCTACGGCATTTACAAGTTTATTACTAGCATGTTACGTGCTATGCATACAAGTAAGTCATTTTCCCGGTTGGTGATCCTTTCATCCTAACATCCTATAGCTACTGGTGATGACGACGCCTTGGAACCTTTGAGGGGTCGATATGATGCGCAACATTACCGCCTGGTCAAATTCTATTACGAGTGTTCGAATCTTCGTTACCTCACAAGTCTTATTACCGTCCCGAAACTCCCTCAAGACCCACCAAACCTTCTCTCCGAAGATGACACTGCTCCTCGACTACCACAGAGACCTAAACAGGAAATCGAGAGGCAAATAACCCCTCCGCCTGCCCCGAAAACAGAGGAGCCTGATGACATTGGGGAGTTCTGGAAAAACGAACAAGCCCGTCAAAACCGGGAGTATGAGGAGCAACAGAGGGTACTCGAAGAACGCCAGGCTCAACAAATATATGCTCAACAGCAGGCGGCACTTCAGGCACAGCGTGATTTTGAAGAGCAACAACGCCAACTAGCAGAGCAGCAACGCCGAGAACACGAGGCACTGCTAGCGCAACAATATCAACAACAGACGCAGGGAAAATTCGCCCAGTTAGAGCAGGAGAATCTTGCGGCGCGTGCCCAGTATGCCCAGGACCAACTCATGCTGCAACAGTATGACCAAAAGATCAAGGCGTTGGAGAATGAACTATCCCAGTTGCAAAGCAGTTATGGGCAACAGATTGGTAGCAAAGATGATCAAATTCGAGCACTTCAAGAGCAAGTAAACACCTGGCGAACGAAGTACGAAGCACTCGCAAAATTGTACTCTCAGCTTCGCCATGAACACTTGGACCTTCTGCAAAAGTTCAAGGGTGTGCAACTCAAGGCTGCCTCTGCTCAGGAAGCCATCGATAAGCGAGAGAAGTTGGAACGGGAGATCAAGACCAAGAATCTTGAACTGGCTGACATGATTCGCGAGAGAGATAGAGCTCTCCATGATAAGGATCGTCTCACTGGTGGTAACCGCGAGGAAATGGAGAAACTGAAACGAGAACTAAGAATGGCTCTCGACAGAGCGGATAATCTTGAGCGGAGCAAGGGCAATGAACTCTCTTCTATGCTCTCCAAATACAACCGAGAAATGTCGGACCTTGAGGAGGCACTCCGGAAAAAATCCCGGGCACTCGATGATATTCATGCGAAATACAGTGAAGGCGGCTCAGATGCCGAGCGCTTACTTAGCGAGAAAGAAGCTGAGCTAGAGGTTTACAAACAGGGCTGGGAGGAATCGTTACTGAAGCTCAACGAGTTGGAGACATCCAAAGGTGCAACCGACCAAGCTTTGGATGGTGAGATTGATGCCATGCTCTTGTCAAATATTGGCAAGATCAATGATATTATCGACTCGGTCCTCCAGAGTGGGGTTCAGAGAGTAGACGATGCTCTTTATGAACTCGACTCCTCGATGCAAGCGGGCAATCAGAACGCGACGCCTTCATATGTCCTGTCCCAGATTGAAAAGGCATCTACAACTACTACTGAATTTGCTACAGCATTCAACAATTTTATCGCCGATGGCCCCAGTAGCAGCCATGCTGAGATCATACGTACAGTCAACGTCTTCTCTAGCTCCATTGCAGATGTCCTCAGCAACACAAAAGGTCTCACAAGACTCGCTACAGATGACAAAAAAGCAGACCAGCTTGTGAACGGAGCGCGACAATCTGCTCAGGCAACGGTTAGATTCTTCCGTAATTTGCAAAGTTATCGGTTGGCCGACATGGATGATGACCAAAAGCTCGAAACGGTCATTGGGTTGATGGGAGAGGTTCATAGAAACCTCCAGAGCTTGAACAAGCTTGTAGACACATTCGCACCAAACAGTGGCAAGCTCATGAATAACAAAGGTGATTTGGGAGATTTAGTGGACAGTGAGCTGAACAAGGCCGCGGATGCTATCAGCGCAGCCGCAGCACGCCTAGCCAAACTCAAGTCGAAGCCAAAAGATGGATATTCGACTTATGAGCTGCGCATCCACGACTCGATATTAGATGCAGCTATTGCTGTGACTAACGCCATTGCAAGATTGATCAAGGCCGCAACAGTTACGCAACAGGAGATTGTCCAGGCAGGTCGCGGCTCTGGTGACAAGACCTCTTTTTACAAGAAGAACAACCGTTGGACCGAGGGACTCATCTCCGCTGCGAAGGCCGTTGCTTCTTCCACCAACACGTTGATTGAGACGGCAGATGGTGTACTATCCGGGCGCAATTCTCCAGAACAATTGATCGTCGCATCAAACAACGTAGCAGCGTCTACAGCCCAGCTAGTTGCAGCCAGCAGAGTTAAAGCTGGCTTCATGAGCAAGAGTCAAGAATCCCTTGAACAAGCCAGTAAAGCTGTGGGTATCGCATGCCGGTCACTTGTGAGGCAAGTTCAGGCCATGATTGAAGAACGCAGTGGTGGTGCGGATGATGAGGTAGACTACGCCAAGCTTGGAGCACATGAGTTCAAGATCCAAGAGATGCAGCAGCAGGTTCGTGTTTGATTTGTTGCTTACTCGATTATTAACTAATTTTGTCGTAGGTCGAGATCCTCCAGCTCGAAAATAATCTGAATGCAGCTCGAAAAAGGCTAGGAGAGATGAGAAAGGTTTCTTACCAGGAGGAGTAGGTGGGTATTCACTGATGCAAACCCTGGAGGAGTTATGCTGTATGTATCAGGACTAGTTGTTGTAGGTAAATACAGTGCCATTCCATAATGCTCAACCTAATATTTAAAATCTCACTTCGCACTTAATCAAATAGTGATGCAAAACAATGTTTCACAAAGATGTTGACTTTGATTGGGACTAACGCCACTGACTCAGTGAACCCTTTGTTTGCCTCAAGATCATTAAGCGAGAGTTCCTCGTGTTGTCTTTGTCGCAAAGATTAACACATTTCTTCATATCGAAATACAACATCGGATTTATATTAATCTTGAGATAATTTAGTCATGGCGCTCACATTCCCCCCTACTAGCCGCATCAAAAGTCAGACTGCTCAGGCAGTTCAGGCCTCCGCACCACATCGCACAATTCAAGAGAGTGCAGAGTTTCCAACCATGTTTCTTCAAAACATTCCACAAGACCAGTTACAGATGAGAACGATAACTACTATACGGCAGCAACAACGTCAGCAGCGGGCGCAACTTCTGCACACGCCGTCCAGCAATTGTACTCCATATGTTGGCGCAGTCCCGAAATTTCCCAAAAGAGGAGTAAATTCTTTCATGGCTTTCAGGGGTAAGAACCACGAGTCAATAGAGTCTATTAAATACTGACGGGAAAAGCTTTCTATTCACGGATTTTTGCGGCGTTCCAGCAAAAAAATTCCTCAACCCTCATCAAACTTCTTTGGGACGAAGACCCCTTTCGTGCAAAATGGTCCATCTTAGCCCGGGCGTACACTAGCATCCGCGATCATATTGGGAAGGAAAAGGCGCCTATAAGAGTCTTTCTGGAAACTGTATGCCCGCAGATTGGCATCATTGGGGTTGACGAGTATCTCATCAAGATGCATTGGGTAATTGGAAGCGCTGAGGATGGCTCGATATTTTTACGTCAACACTCGAGCCCCGACTTCGATACTTTCCCGGCTCATATTATGAATACCCCCATGACCGAGAAGGACGTCACATATTATTGCGCATTCAAAGGATATATCACACCTCAAATGAGTTTCCAAATAGCAGGACCAATGGTACAAGGAGTGAATAGCGTGATCACAACACCGCAGCAAGGACTCCTCGCCACGACCCCCGTCATCAACCAAAATGTTTCTACGGCTACTGAAAAATATATGGGGGACGCAAAGGAAAACCTAGGGATGACTTCTACGAATATATTTGGTTTTGATTTCGAGTCTACCGTTGGCACCAGCCTCCATGATGATTACGAGTGCAGAAATAGCAACTTTGACTTTTATCCAGAAGATGGAATGTTGGACTTGGGATCTCAATTTGCACAACCTGACAATAACGTTTGGGACACTTTTAGCATTGGTAATCCACAGGAGCTCAATGGATTTTTCGGCAGTGGAGGAGTGCAGGAAGGGTATTTTACCCCTGAAGGTCAGTATTACAGCATATTTCTGTCGAGTGTCGACTGACAGTATTTGATAGGTGCTGAGCGATATGAGGGGGAAACCTGCATCATGAAACTTTCGAAGGGCGGGTCGAACAAGATCAGCCAGGGCGTGGGAGAGACTTAAGGCCTACAGTACTACCGCATGTGTCTTCGCCGCACGTCCTTTTTACCTCGTACCCTCTGAAAATATATTATTGGTTTTTTGTATATTAACTTACCACTTTTAAAGCTATTCATATAGGAGTTATATGTATAGAAAGGCAAGAGCTTATATATGAATTCTATCTAAGTAAAAATTAGAAAATTAGCTAGTATTTAGTTGTGAGGAACTGAATAAGCAGTGGAGTACGCAGACGTGATAGAACCACTAGTGTTCTATTGTAATACAGAATAAACGATGCCCCCATCGTACCTCCGTCTACCTCATGGTTATATAGGCCCAGAACCCTTGGATACTCCCTTCTATCCATATACTTCTCGAAACCATCCACAGTATCAGTAGTGTCAGCCTCTTTGCGGGCCACCGTCGGGTCACATTCGTACGCCCGTCGCCCCGCCAGGACCACGTGCTTGCCAAGCCCCTGGTTAACCTGACCCCCTTGATCTGAGTCCCTCACATTAGTATACTAACCTCTAGCTGTAATATAAGCTACTACTCTTCTAGATATACTTAGATATAATTTATTAAAAGTCTCCTTAGGTATTTTAGTCTAACATTCCTTGAGAGCCTTCTCTATAGACTTAATATATAACGACATATATACAAGGCCTACAGTGTAGTTTATAGAATCGTAGAAACTGTCAAATATAAGGATTCTAAGCTAAGGAGAGAAGAGAAGAAGGACAAAAGCCTAGGAGCTAGAGGCTCTTAAATACATGAGGTGCGTCTAGCGTATGCCCTTAGCTAAGAGCTAAGCGAGGGATAACTAAGCAAGGGATAACTAAGCAAGGGATAACTAAGCAAGGGATAACTAAGCAAGGGATAACTAAGTAAGGTATAGCTAAGTAAGGTATAGCTAAGTAAGGCATAGCTAAGTAAGGTAGAGTAGCGGTTAGAACCGTTATATAATATTATCTTCTACCTTACTATAAAGATTAGAATAGTATTATTAGAGTAGTTTTTTAAGGACCTACTAGATATATTTAATAGAGTTAAGATCTAGTAAGTAAGAGAGCTATAGGATTATAGTAATACTCTTTTTAATAAACTAATTCTAAACTTTATAGATAGTATAAATAGATATGTTATTCTATATAAAGATATATCTATCTAGAAGGTTTTTAAAGTTAAAGGCTATCTATATGTCTAGAACCTTAATATAGAAGTTAGCTAAGTATCTAACGTTTTTCCTAGGTGAGCCGATCACCCGAGTAAGCCGATCACTTAAATACTAAAACGCGACACTTAACTTAAAATTAAAATACCACTACTTAACTAAGCCTAACCCTCTAATAAAGAGGGTCGTATTCTTTTAGCTGTCTAAGCCTTTAATTCAGGTTATTTAAGAAGTATACAAGCTTATATTAAAGCCTACGACGTGCCTTATACAACCCTCTACGACCGAATGTATAGAATCCCTTTATAACGCGATACTCCTTCTAATACTTAAAGACTCACCTCTAAAGAGGAGCTAGCTATCGTATAATATATTCTCGACCTAGACTCACGTAGGTTCCCACCTCGGCTAGTAGCTGTTCGAGAAATAGTAGACCTTCTTCTCTCTAAATATAACACGTCTCTAGTAGACAAGAATTAGACTTCTATCTTTATTAAACGTTATATAGAGATTAAAACGAAATTCGGCTATAAGTACGATTATAAAAGAGCGTAGTACAAAGACTCTATAGTTATTAGAGACTAGTTCAGGCTTATATAAAATACAATTACTAAATATAAGATTATAGAGGAGGACATATATAACTTCAACGAAGCTAGGTTTCTTATAGAGGTTATTATAACTACTAGAGTTATTATAAGCTTAGAGTCAAGGAATCGTCTAAAGACTTCTTAGCTAGGAAATAGAGAGTGGGTTTTAATTATATAAGGCATAAACTCGTATAGTTGAGTACTTTCTCCGTTTATCATTTTCAAGGGATAGTACCACCTCTCTACTTAGTACAAGGACTCAGGACTTCTATAAGACTAGGTAATTACGCTAAGTAAGAATAGATAGACGATAAACGAGATTAGATTTAAGTAGATTTAGTACTTTAATAAGTATACAAAGGGTCGTATAGTTAGGTAATATAGACTCCTTGTTCTTAATAGCTACGAGTCGTACATTTTAGTTTAATTTCAGTAATACTATCAGGATAATAGTATTATTACTCTCTATATACTACTACACTCATCTCACATCCTATAGCCTCTTAATGTTAGCTGTTTCAGCCTATTAAAGGCATTCTATAGCAAGTAGATTGAGAATCTTATTCGGGTTAGAATTTAGTATATTACTAAGCTTAAGTTCCTTTCTACATTTAAAGAGGCATTCAAAGCTATATTTATAGAGCAGAATATTAAGAGTAGATTTCAAGCAACTAGCTTAGTTCTACACAATCCTGAGAACGTTCTTTCTCACCTTAATCTAAGACTCAAGACACTAACTCCACCTTCTATAAACGAGCTAATCTAGACTCTAAAGACGCTATAGAACGTAATAGAGCTTGAATTCCAGACTATATATCTTAAAAACTGTATTATACAACACTAAGATAGTTCTCCTACATTAATCAACGAGGCATTTGATCGGCTTACTAAGGGGGCTTAAATTATAGTACATAGAGCTACGCTTATAAGAGCTGAAATCAAGGCGCTACAAGAGGCAAATCAGCTTAAAAAGAGGAGGGAGAGAAAGAAAAAGAGGCGCATTTACTAAGGTGGAAGTCTTACAGTTGAGGAAGGCGAGGAAATTGTTCAAAGTACTTAAACTTAGTAGGAAGAGAGTATAAATAATATATAGCGCTAGCGCTTAGAAGGCAAGTAGCGACGGTATAGTTTATATAATCAGGTTAGACATAATACTCGTATATATAAGGTACCTTAGAAATCGATTAATATAAGTAGCTAGGGTTTTTTTAATAGTACTATTATAATGTATTCAAAGTTGTAGTATTATCGCGTTTTAGTGATCGGCTTACCCGGGTAATTAGCTTACCCGGGTGATTAGCTTACTCGGGAAAAATGTTATACTTCTTTATAGTAAAGTCCTAGTCTATTATATATAAATCTAACCTACTATTATTCTAAAAAGCTCTCTATACTATTACTAATAAGTCTCTAGAAGACTTATAGGTCTAGATAAAGTCCTTATACTACTTCTAGTTAGGTATATAAAAGTACTACTTCTAATTTTTACCTCTTTCTCGCTCTACTAAACACTTATTACTCTATATAACTAATCTCTATTCTATCGCTATCTAGTATTCTTATACTAGATACTAAGTAAGCCTTTTAGCTACTACTTCTTCTAAAAGAAAGAGATATTATTTAGTATACTAATTAATAATATTATGTTTAAGAAGGTAGTAGCGTATAGTGTTATTACTTATTTAGTTACTAATTACTTTCTAGACTTATTTATAGATATCCTTTAGATATATATATATATAGATAAGTATATATCGAAAGTTATCTTTTAAATATAGTTTAAACTCTTCTTTCTTTAGTCTATTTCCGCTATTAACTTGTTATAGTAGAATGTTCAGCGTGTCTCTAATAGTAGTATAGGATAGCTTATAATAGATAGCGAGAGTAGTAGAAGTTACGCCCTTAATTTGTCTTCTATTATCACGAATCACGTGTACACGTGACCAGTGGAGACCAGGCGGCGCCCTGACAGGTTAAGCACTATCATATACTCTTATAGTATCGAGGGATCGGTTAGACTAGCTAAACGATCCAAGGATTTCTCTGTCCTAATAAACACGTGACTCGCTTATCGAGTCACATGACTGTTGGAGCTTGCAGGAGCTTGCATTGGAGCTTAGGATCTAAGGATCTAGAAGATCCAACTGTTAGTACGTGTGAACGAAGGTTCTATATAAGACTGGCACGTCTGCCATTAGATAGGAGCTTCGTGCTTAACTCAATATTACATTGTTATCACTACCTTGACAGCTTTGTAGTTAAGTGACGAGTTTACCTCCGAGTAAACACCCAGTCCGCGATTGAACCTCTTTGCAAGCAACAAACCCCAGCGATACTCAGTTACCTTAGTTAGTTAGTTTGAGAATCGTCACACCTATGTAGTATTCCTCTCTTGTAAGGAGTTAATTACTGCTATATAGGCTTTTAGCCTCCTAGGCCTGAAATTTTAGGACGTTGGGGTAGTATAATTATTGTTTAATTTTTTAAGGTGTAGGAGGGCTGTCGCGGTCGGACGCGCTTTACGCGTTTTAGGCGAAGACACATGCGACCTAGCTGTACATTCCTCAGCTAGGACTACACTCCAAACGTTGTTCAGAGACAGTTCAGGTGGATAAAGCAGTCAGTGAATTATTTTCGCACGGCGGTTGGTGGCTCTGATCTACAGTTTTTTTGTACATATCTAATTGTTATGAATACACTCATTAATTCCAATTTTTACCAAAAATAAAATACCGCCTTGGGTTTTTGATTTTAACAAGTCAGCTTCGAATAAATTGACGACTTTATGATGCTGGGGTCAGCCTCGCCTCTTCCTAAGACAAAGAGGGTTTCTAAGCAACAATGTTAGACTATAAATCCATGTTCACAAAGCTTGACTAGGCTGGCTATGTACTGTTGATATTTCTTGTAGAGCTTCAGAAAGTCTCATCGTTCATGATGCAATACAGCGAAATTCCTTGGAATTCACTTCACATTAACAAAGAAGAATTTGTTCTCCGCAGATATTACAACATATGAGGTTGACTTTTGCTAGGTTTGTGAGATCTTTTGTTTCTGGTTGCGATCTTGATGCATGAATGTGAAAGGTGAGAAAGCGCGAATATCCATCGAGAATTCTTGACATTCGATTTTTCTTTTTTGATTCAGATAGCGAAGGTGAATCCAGCGACGAAAACTCGTTCGCTAGTTAGCTTCCCTGCCTCCCCATTTAATTTTTTTGCCTGACTTCATCTCTCGCCTCACGCCTAAGCCCGAAAGGTTTCCACTCATCGCAACAACAACCTCTGCACCTCAAAATTCTTTCTTCAAACCCCAAAATCCCAAAGCTACTAGCAGCCTCAAACATTTCAACACTCGAGAATCAATCACCGCAATGGATTTAATTACTTCACCGAATTCCATCCAGGAAATCATGGCCGATGAGCTTCAAATGGCTGTTCCAGAAGCAGACCGAACCAAGTTTTCGCAACTCTGGGCGCTGCATACACGACTCCTCGAGCAAGGCAAGGTCATATTCTTTCTCACGGAAGGTATGGTCTTCGAGATGGAAAGTTCGGGGAAGAGTTTGCGACCCGCGGCCAATAAGTTATGGCGAGTTCGTGGTATCAAACAACAATCACAGCTGCTGACGATATTGCAAAGCGCACTCTTGAATGAGGACATCTATATCCAACCTACGGCGAGGTCTTACCGTTTAGGCCCAATCAGGGACCAGTACGACTTCATTTCCACATCGCAAAACATTCTGGTGTACTGCAAAGAAAGCCCTCAGCTTCAAACAACAATGCCCGCCATCGCACCTCGACCAGTCGGTCATATCCAACAGGAGGTATTGAGCTCATTGTCCACCACTTGCGCTGAAGCCAGTTTTTCGCCATCTACCGAAACTGCAGCTGCTTTCGGCAAGGCTGAGAAGATTTCAAAACCAGCAAACGCCTGGATCCTCTATCGCAAGTCCAAACACCATGTCGTTTCTCAGGACAACCCAGGAATGCATACCAGCGAGATTTGTGAGTTCCGAGTGTCAAGCCTGGTAGATCTTTACTGATAATAATTAGCTGTTATCATTGGGAATATGTGGAAGCAAGAAAGCGCACAAGTCAAGGCTTTCTGGTATCGCAAGGCTGACCACGAAAAGCTCATGCACTCCCTTCGCTATCCCGAATACAAGACCCGTCCTCGCAAGTCCTCCGAAATTAAAAGACGCACGAAAAAGACCACTGAAGTACGAGTTGCGACCCCAATAGTTTCATTGCCTCCATCAACTCCTCGAAAACAATTAAGCAACAAGATCGACACTCTCTGGTCAATTCAGTCAATTCAGCAAAATGACATGGAAGATTTCATGGCGAACATCAATAAGGGCACAAACGACTCGCAATTCAGCTTCGACACAGAATTTGAGAGTTTCGATCATGAGTTCACCCATATCTGACAATTCGAAGTCACAACATCATCGCTTACACCATTCTGTTTCATGCATCTCGTATAGCCTCGTTGCGCCGCAAATCGGCAAATGTTTGAAGTTGAGGGCACAAAAGCTATACCATCTTCTCGGTATTTTCAATTATGTTTCTTTCTTTGTTTTCAGGAGGAGGGAGAATGCCATCAAAGCGGCGTTCCAGACTGGTTCCGAATGTCACCCCAATTCCATTTCATTTCTGACGGATTGTATAAAGTAAAGAATTGCGGGGATGTTTCTTGTTGTAGGTGAGGAGGCGATTTATAGTAATCACCACACCTGTCGTCATGGATAGAAGGGGCGCAATTTGAAGAGACGGAAAGGCGCCACAGATTACATTTCAAATTTCTCTCTTTAGTCATTGCAGGAAGGTTTAATAGGTCCGTTTCAGGAGTTGTAGTATAATTGGCGATGATACCCATATGAAATGAATGAATTCAAACACCACCCTTGCCTCGTCCCTTTACTTACAGTCAGTGGTGTGCTACAAAGTGGAGGGAATTACTCAAGTCTCCATTAAAGGGATGAAACGTGAAGTGCTATCACCCTTCATTCACCTTCAGCCTCTTCTAATTGGCCGGTTCGAGAAAATTTTCCATTTAGTGAATATCCATCTCACCATTTTCCTGTTGACGAAGATTTCTGGATTGCCTATAAGTTATTCACTTTCCTTGGATTTCAAAGAACGTTCTTAACTGGCTCAACTATGCAAAGATGTTGTTCTACCAGCATGTTGCATTGTCGATTCACTTGTGGATTTCTTGCTATAATTAGTGTTTCAATGGTTGTTGCCCGTCCATTCGCTACTCCAGATAAATGTTTTACATTGCCACTTTGTGTTTCTCTCCTTTTGACCAGAAGGACCCAATGGTTTTGCACACACGTAGAAAGACCGGCCACAATTGACGCCTGCTTTTTTGGTGAGAGAAATTTTACATGGCTCGCCGTGCTCACAGAGGGGTGCCACCCGATTCCCCAATAATTTGGACCAACTCTCCTTGCTAACGACAGGGTCAATTACGGACTCTTGGTCACTTGGTGTGCCAATGCTCTGTTGGACATCAATTACCCCCGTGCTCGCCGCAACAGCAACAGCAACGGCAGAGTTTGTATCTTCTTGCTCTATTGACTTCGAACTCTCCGGCTTGAAAAACCCCATCAGATTGCTCTGGGTCTTCCTAGGCTTGCCCTGTTCACCAACTTGTCTCGAAGAGCTACTAACCTGTTTCGAGGAAACATCACCGACTTTGTTGCGTTTTGGGGGAGGCGCGGAAGCCTTTTTGGCCTCCATTGATCGTTTGCCAAAGTGCTTGATTGGGGTGTTTGTGGAGCTATCTTTCTCTAGAGAGCGAGGTGTCGTGGTGGTTAGGTCATCTGGCTTTTGAATACTGCCTTTGCCAAGGGTGAGCTTGGTTTCTCGTGCTGGCAAGGTACTGGTCATCGTTGAAAACATGTCTCGAATGTTCTGGCGCCGGTCGAATTCTGGTATAAGCCTCCCGGAAAGCGGCAACAAATCTTTGGCACACCATTCTCTTTGCTGTACTCCTCCTTTGAACATCCCCGAGCTGAAAAGATCTCTGATATCAACGTCGGAGCCTCCAATCTCTACCTTTTCTTTGAATATAGCATACACCGGACAATGATCGGATCCCATCAATCCCTCTTGAATATTAGACTCTCGAAACCAGTCATAGCAATCTAGGCTGCAGAGAACGTAATCAATCCGAGAACCAAAGTTTCCAGGACGGGCATTCTTTTTCATATCCCAACAAGTGAACATTCCTTTACGAGTTGGATGGAAAGCTCGGCAAATGTCCCACATAATAGCCGACTCTTTCTCTTCGTCTTTTTGTCCAATAACTTTACCGCCAACAAGGAGCTGATTTAACATACGCCTTGCCGGAGTAGACACATATTCTTCGCCCGTCATGCCGTGTTTCCTCAATTGCTCTTCCGCATTCGCGGTATCCATCTCCTCCCGAATGATATTCAAGTCGCCCGTCAAGAAGACTCGCTTGCCCATTGCCACAAGGTTTCTAACCCGAGAATCAAGGGCATTAAGAAAGCCAATACGGAACTCATCGCGGCTTTCGTCACGATTGGCGGGGCAGTAGACACCAATAAGCACGAGCGCGGGGAACTCGAGGATAATGCAACGGCCTTCGGAGTCAAGCATGACGGCATCGAGAGAAAACTCAGACAGTTGGGTGGCGGTAGGATACCCACCTATTTGCTGGTCTTCTGGGAGGTTGCAGAAACTTGTCGAGGAATTGGGAGGGGTGAGGATTCCCGTGATCCCTTCTTCGGCACGAATAGGGGCACAAACCGAGTTTCGAGTGTAGACTGCCACGCCGGAATAACCTAGAGATAATTCATGAGCAGGTGTGCAGTGCAAAGCACGGGGTTCTTCCCTCACCCTTTTTGTGTTTAGGCAGACTGAAAAAAACATCCCATCCCGGAACGAGGACCATATCATCCCGCAGGTCTTTGCGTTGGATTTTTGTTTCCTGCATGACCACGATATCGGCTTCGAGGATATCGAACATTGCCTAAAGGTCCGGTATTAGCATTGCTACTTGCACCACATGGAAGGTCAGGCCTTGTTCTCCGCTGCACCTACACCAAATTTCTTCTCTCTACTCCATGGCTGGTACCCAAAGGGGTTTCTGAAGACCCCGCTTTAGCACGAGTGGCGAGGGCATGCGAGACCACATAGGTTACATACCTAATTCCGTTGACTATTACTGATTAGTGACGCCCATAAAGCAAAGCTTGAAGATGGAACAGTGCAAAGGGAGATGTTCAGAGTATTTACCATTCCACGTAGTGATCCGAAGGCCAGGCCCCGCCTTTTGCAGGTTAGCTTGCATAGACATTGTACGGTACTCGAGTATTGAAGTCCAAAGTATTGACCTGCGGTGTTTCGTGTCCCAGTAGAACGTTAGTTGAGTAGTGTTTCGGACACCTAGGAATGCACGCCCTCAAGAGCCCAGGATTTTTTGCCGTGGGGTTTCAAATTGGTTGTGATAGCGGAAGTGAGCTGGAGACCCAGAGGAGATCGCATCGCGCCTCTGAAACGCGACTGGGGTGCATGTTCACATGACCTATGCCAAGACCTTACATAAGCGCTTTCCTGGTCTATCTCAAGAACGTACGACACCACGACCTAACTCCTTCTGAATCCCAATTGAACCACACCAACAACACGATGCTCCCCCAACGCACCATGCTCCGCAGCACCCAACGCTTCGCTGCGAACCTCCGGTCGCCAGCTGCCCGCAAGTCCTTCCAACGACGATTTGCGAGTGCTGAGAATTCAGGTTTGCACGGAGCCGAGGACAATGCTTTCAACCGCGAAAGAAAGGCCGTTAAGGACCACGCTGCTGCTACTTCTGGTAGGTCTCACTGGTCTGGGAAGCAGATGAATGATAAAATGGGCAAGGGCTAACGTATAGGCAGACCTCTGGCGCAAGCTTTCCATCTAGTAAGATCATGCAATCCGAAGAACAGAATAGGCATGATGTGAGAATACAACTCTGGGACTGACTAGCGTCTAGCGCAACCATTCCTTGCTTGATCATCGCAAGTGCCAATGCTTATGTTCTATGGAACGAGCATTGGGCCCATTGGGCTCATATGCCACCTTTGGAGGAGCGACCGGAGTACCCATACCAGAATCTGAGAATCAAGAACTTCTTCTGGGGTGACGGAGACAAGGTGAGTTCCTCATCCCCACCCTTGCATTTTAAAGAAAGTTTGCTAATTCATAAACAGACTCTATTGTAAGCACAATTTCACAGGGACAGTTTCGTCTTAAACTAACACATCACCAGCTGGAACGACAAGGTCAACTACCACAAGAAGGACGAGTGATTTGAGAGTGGAATAGTGGGAGGTCATTGTTAAAGCATTTGAGGGGAGGGGGTTGGTGGCAGATGGATGGCTGTACATTTTTCCTTTGAATTCTATTACTGAATACCAGAGTCTGAATGAATTTGGAGCTTCAATCGGCGGCGAAATCACGATAAAGTACAGGTTCATTGTACGATGGCGGTGTTTTGGACTTACTGACATGTCAAGCTCAAAACAGAGTAATGCTGAAATGCGTGCGAAGTAGCCGTATTCATAATGCCCAGGTCATGCGTACACAAGATAGACTAGTAAAGGTCGCTTCTGGAGCTCTCCTCCAACAGTGAGATAGAAGTGAAGACTGATGGAATAGTCTAATTGTGGGTATCATTTTCTACATTTACTTCTCCTGGGCTGCATCCCTTTTCAAGTCCAAGTATGCACTTGCGTAATCATTGGCAAGCACTTTCTCACCCACAATTCTCATGATAGTCGCTTTCTTCGCCCTCATTTCGGTTTGTCCACTAATGTCGGCTACCGCAGAATATTCACTGAAAGCCCTATCGAGGTATACGAGTGCTATTGTCAGGTTGTTTTTCCTGGAAGCCTCTACTTTCCCGGCCAAGCCCATGTACGAATCTACCAGAAAGGAGTAGAGCTGGGCATTTAACGAGCAATTCTCACACTCCAATGCCCGCGGTATAACAGCAACTAGTATTAAACACGCTGCCTGGAACTCGGCAAGGGAGTTCAATATATTTGCGATTGCTCCCATGGCCGCCCAAAGAGCCGGGATGAGTCTGGCTCTCCAAGCTATGCTCGCTGCACGAATGGCTAACGAAAATCCTTTCTCGGGACGCCCTGATTTTGCGTACAGGGAAGCTTTGATGGAGAGAAGTTTGACCCTCAAGTTTATATCATCCCCAGCCTCCTTCATCGCAGACGCCATCTGCTCAACCTTGACTAACGCCTGTGCATAATTGGTGCGACGGATCAAGTAATCGATGTGGAGGTTGTTGATCTCGAAACTAAGATCTGGATCTGAATCGGATCCGTTGAATTGTAATAGTTGGGAAAGCAACTGTTCTGCTCTATCCAAATTGTGACCATGGAGGTCGGTTTTGAGACGAAGAATGCCACGGTATTTAAGCCAGTATTGATTGGCCTTCCATGATCTCAAAGAATTCTCGTCCAGACTGTCAAGTTTTTTCATAGCATCGTCATAGCACCCTTTCTCAGCAAGAAGGTGTGCTATTCGGCATGTGAATCTAAGCGAGTCATCGAAGAGTGCATAGCGTGCATGGCAGCTCAAGAATATTTCGCAGAATTGTCTTGATAAGTTCGCTACCCCTAATCGACCCCATAGAGAGGAGTTCATGGCCATCTGGGGACCCATCATGCTCTTCATATTTTTCTCCACAATGAGCGATGAGCTTTTTAATATATTCTCAAAAGATGTCGCAATGCTTTCTCCGCTCGACATGCCCAATTTCGCCTCACTCAACAAGGAGGAGCTCCACAGTGTCCACATCCCCGTCTCTTTTGCTTTCGTGCGGAGAAATGCAAGTCCCTCCCTTTCGACACCGAGCATATTGGGTGATTCAGAGCCGCGGATTGATCTTGGGTGAGCTTTTCCAAAATGATACAGCCAGTTCAAAGCAAAATTGAGACATGCCATATCTTTGTTCTCTCTCGCTGTTGACACGGTCTCCAACATTGCAGCAACAGCTTCATCGAAGCAGCCGAAATCAGCTTGCAGAACGGCAAGATTCATAAGGGCATACTGATAGAACAAGCGGTCTCGATTTTGCATAGTGTAATCGAAATATCGATGAAGGGTGTCGAAGGATGTTGGGTAATCGCCAGCTCTCCAGGCATCCAAGAAGCTAAATTAATGTTAATGGTGTTTACAAGAAGAGGGAAGGGTGTACGCACTTAAGATAGTGAGACAAGCTTGGAACAATGATGCTATTTTTGAGGACTTTTCTAAAGCTCTCCTTGACGTCAAAGGGGATTCTGTTGCCGAATTCTAATGCGCCCCGAGTGTTAGTATACATCTGAAAGGCCAGGGCGGCAGGAACATTCTCACTTTGCATTTGTTCAACTTGGAATTCCAGTAGCTTCTCCACATCATCCGAGCTCACACTGCCTTCTTGGGGGCCCGAAATATCGATGCCGTATGCCACCGTCTCTAACATCTCAGTTGCATCAAGTCCCCATTCCATCTCCCCTTCCTCCAATGCTTTGTCACCAGCCCAACGTCCTAATAGACCAACCTTCCTCGAGTAATACCTTTGTGTCGGTTGGCGCCATTTGGAAAATGATATCCACAATGTCAGCGCATCACTAAATCTCAGTCGTTCAAACTCGACTTTAGACCTGCGAACAAAGCTGCCGAAAGGCGAAGCCCGGGAGAGGAATATCATGTTCCCATCCGCGGGGGGTATACCCATCTCGCCATCTCGTTTGTTTTCTTCATGCGTCTGCACTAGGAGGTTTGTTCGCTTGTCAAAGAATTCATGTAGGGCATTAAGACTATCGATGTTCCAAAGTTTATTGAGGAACTGGTCCCACAAGGTCCGACCGGGAAAACCAGAGGCTGCTGGATGGGCGGAGAGGAGGGTTTCGTAAGTCTCTAGGGTGAGAATGAAGGGCAGGGAGTTTTGTGACGTCTCGGCTTGAGAGTGTGCCGTTTTTGTGGTTGATGGAAGGAGCTGGTTGAGAATAAAAGATAGGATGGGAATTGTGGAGGCAGTTGGAACCACATCTTGGGTGTAGAGTTCGATCAGGGCCAGGAGACCGATTTTAGAGGGGGTGAGGAAGCGTGTCATGGTTCCCAGGCGACTGACTCTCTGTCTCAGCTCAGATGTGGGAGAGGGGAGGTTGTGTCTTCATGATGAGTGTCAAGTCAATTCATGGTTACGGGAGCACTTGAGGTGCTCGCCCAGGATATGAGAAGAGGTGAGGGTCATGGGAGAACGCGCCGTGAAAAGTGCCCGAGGTCTGAAGCTGCGAGCTTCGGGCCGGTCCCCGGACATGCGTCGGACCTTGAAATCAGATCCATCAAAGTGTCAGAAACCCAAATGAAATATGCAGAAGGACTTGAATACATAGAATTCTAGCGCTTCAGCTATTTTGATAAACTTTGTGTCATTATCCCAATCCTCGCCACTTTTCTATCCCAAGGTACCGTTGTAACCACACCCAGCGAGAAGGAAATTTGGGAAAATTTTCGATATTTTACATTACTACCTACTGCCTACCTCTCAACCGTCTTTCCACTTGCCCCATTTAATCTTTGCCCCGTGCTTACCCTTCAAGCTCCCCTCCTCTACTCGCCCGTCCTCCTTCAAATCCTCCTCCCCCAAGAAGTTGGTGGCCCAAACCCTCTCAACACACAGCTCAAAATTGCCTGGCACCCGATCAATGAGTCCAATGCCAATCGTGCGAACCTTCTGCTTGAGAATTTCCCTTTGCGGTTCAACTACTATGCCATGATTCGTCCGCACGAATTCACTCCACTTGATCAACACCGTCTCCCACTCCCCCGGCCGTCGAGCGTATAGTCTATGTTGGTGGATATCCGTTGGGACAATTGATTCCGTCTGTACATTCACAAAGTATTTCCGTCCGTCAGATTTTATGCGCAGTGCGAGGAATGCGTAAACGTCCACGTTCCAGAGAGCCTTTCCGAAGATGGTTGCTTTCCTATCGTGCGTCCTCCACCCAGCATAGCCAGAGCGGTGTACATCTGGCCGATTTTTGGGCAGCTCGATTGATATGTTTCCGTGGAATTTAGCATGTCCGTGAATGTTTTCCGAGGGACTCGGGGAGGCAGAATCCACTGGGGGGATATAATCGAAGTGGGAGATGGAAAAGCCGCCAATGTCCTTGTCCGACATGACTTTGCAGGTCTGGATAGACGCTGGTTCGTGAAAGCTGGCGAGTGGAAATGGTTTGGTGGCGCGTTTGGCAGCTTCGCCACTCAGTGCTAAATTTGTATCTGTTAGTGATGTGTATCGTATCTTCCTCTTCCGCTTCATCTTAGGGATGGATGGGGAAAGGGAAACAGTACCAAACAGAGTTTGCCTCTTGAACTCGTCAAGACTCCGCGCAAAAAAGCCTCGACATAGAGTCTGCGTGACCTTCATCCTTTGCCTAGTTGACAAAGCTGTGGTGTACCAGCAATTGTGATATTACTTGTACGGGAGCTTCACTGCTCCAGATGCAGGTGCAGCTGAGCTCCAGGCGCACTGTCTGCTCCTAGATCCTAGCGCTCATCCTGACAAGCCCCGCGCCAAGCTGGATGTTTATTCCAACGTCTTCCAGGTTCTGGCATCTATTAGCTGTAACCACCTTCCCAAAAAGGTATCATGATACAGTCTCGCCCGGTCGCTGCTCACACCATGGGCATTCATCCATGGATGCTAAAGATAGTCTCTGGACACTCTATGACTGCAACTTTGTTGTGCTCCTTAAACTCAAGGATTGCCTCCACTCACACCCCGCAACAAGAAAGATGGGGTTTTCATACCGCAATTCCTTACCAAAAGTCACCATCTGCTCATGAAGCCTGGGTCTCATGCATTTGTACGCGCAGTATCAAGACACTTGCCCTCGTACAGGTACAATTGTTCCAGTGGACAACTCATCTTCGAGATCTCGGTTATGTAACCTCCAATCTCTGCTGGGTGTTGGTCTCTTCGGTTACATACCTCTTAACAATATATCTTTTTGGCACCAAGCTGCTTTGATTGTTACTATTTATACCATCCTAGCTCTCTTCTATCTGTCAGTCTAGACCCAACCCTTGCACCTTTTAGGTTGACTTATATACGAAAACTGATGAACTCTGGGATGTTTTCAATTTCCATTTCCATATTGGTCCATCACTTCCAGTGATCTCAAAATCTAACACTTTTGTGGTGCGCTTGGAGGACGGTCACTGCTATTAACCCAAAAGGCTTTCATTTTGTCGTTTGGTTTCATTCTCTCTCTCACGCTCGAGATCTACTTCTTCTTTTACTTTTTCCATTTCCGAAAAGAGAAGTATGATGGCTAACAATTGCCGCAGAGTGAAAGAAAGGGATTTCCAAATATATTCTCCACCATCAATCTCTGTAATTGATTGTTCGGTGTCTCGGTGTTAAGAGAGCTGGGTATTGCGGTCCGTACACGTACTCTTTTTTGAAATGGTCTTGGGTAACGAGAAGATAATGTTGGAGAGCATTCAGGAGAATCAAGACGGCAAGTTTTCGATTCTTTCAAACGCTCTTGGACAATACTTCCCATCGCCCTAGATTTTGTCGCACATGCAAGAGCAAATGGGTTGACGCAGAGGAGAGTGTCTTGCGGTAGACAATAATTGCGGCAGTAAATTGCACCTGTCTAGCTAGCCGTTGTTCCCATTATCTTGCAATAGATACTTGGAACAATTACAAAATATCCGCCCAGTGCTTTGGCACAATCATCTCTGCTTGTTCTTGAGAAGTGGGAAAGTAAGCTACATGAGCATGAACACGCACGCCTGTTCACCGCGAGAGTGCCTCGCTCTCCCCTGCTGTGTACGCGCAAAGGGGGTTGGAATGAGGCTTTTAGAGATTATACATTTGTACAACTCACACAAAGTATATAGGTAAAGGCATGGTGGGCGGCGGCAGGATGGCCAAAGCACTTACCTATGTAATGTCCTAAAGAAGAGTAGGTATGCAGTTAAAGAGCTACTCGCACTTGCCAGTATCCTCCGCCCTCCCAACGCTTATATCTTCTGGCTACTTCCATTCATTTCCAAAGCACTGTGGTTGCGGTGCGGTTGTTGCGGGGGAAGCTTAGCGCGTTTTCGAGGACGCGGTCATACAAACCCTCCTCACCCTCACCCTCCGCTCCTTCCTCCTTTCTTCCTCCTTCCATCCCCCAACCTCCACGCCCGAGCACGTCCTGTCGAAAACAGACAACTCGTGCCGTCAGAACCTTCACGTCGAAGATATACTTTTCGTCTTCTTCGTCGTGATCTCTGCACGACACCACTCCCACGTTTTCCTGGTCTCTTCGAGGCTCTCAACTCCATCTCCACCTCCATCTTCACCTCCGCCCACCTTCCTCCCATTCCTCCCACACTCGCGTCGTGCCAACGAAAGACGACCGCACCATGTCTGCCAAATCTTCAGCTTCCGAGGCTCTCGTTGCCGCAATGAGCGTTTCTAAAGATGAGGTCGCCTCGCAGGTGTCTGCTACCGAGTCCGGTGAGTTTTATTTGTCTTTCCTTTCCTGCACGACTAGCTTCGTCTTCTCGTCGTCGCGTCTTCTCCTACCATCTCAGATACACCCTCTAGGTGAACTCTCCGCTTCAAGCATCATCCAGATTCGATGACACGCGCAGAGCAATTGTCTCAGAAAGGTGGCCCTCCAACATGCCGCGTTTCCCATGCCCCGTACTGAATCCTCCTCATGCTACCCTTTCAGTTTTACTGTCATCTCTTTTTCTCCAGCGCGTTCCTTCTTGACGCGTTGGACTCACCTCCCCTATCTACCATCCTTCCATCAGTACCCCTTTTCTTTGCCTGTCGACATTCCCTCCTCCCCGCCAAAGGAATGCTGTCGCGTCTCTATTCAGTCCCCTCCAGGCCTACCAATTTTCAGTTTCACTAGCTGACGTTTTCCAGGGGGTGTCCCAATCTCCAGCTTTGCTGAGCTTGCATTAGATGATGAACCAGCCGTTGAGGTCAAATCAACCCCTTCCGGTCGCTACTCTGCCAGCACGGCCAAGGCCAAGGGATATTCCCCAGCCTCTGATCGGTAAGAGTCCTTGGGCTACATGTCCTCCAGATACAGGCTGACAAGCATAGCTACCGTCCACCCTTTGTTTTGAAAGGCAATCAAGCTTTGGATGACGATCCGTTTTCGTCACCAGTTCGCCGAGTTAGCCCCCAGGGCGCTGATTCCAGTCAACGTACCCCAACTGGTCCTCGTGCCAAGCGTGCTGCCGTCAAGGAGAACTGGAGAGCCGATTCTAGTTCTGACTCCGATGCTGAAGTCTCTTCCCCTACCCATGACAAAGTTGAGAGAAGCACCAAGCGTGGTAACAAGTCTCCAGACCTCAAGAACTCATTGTTTGTCCAGGAGTATGTTTCGGAAAGCCCTGGAAGTGAGTGTGCTGCATATGGTGCTATTAGCATCGACAATGCGCAATCCGTGTTCCCCCCTTCATGCTGTGTTTTTGTGGCAAAGTAAGGATATTCGCCATTGCTTACCTTTCGTATTGCTAACACTTCTCAGTCTTCTTCAATCTGAGAGCGAGGAGAGTCTTCAAGTTGCTGTCACACAAGTATTTCGCGAGTTTGGTCCAGTATACGTCAAAATTCGACGTGATGCCAAGCATATGCCCTTCGCATTCTGCCAATACACTGTAAGTCGCTCGCTCCAATTCTCTGATGGCTTGAAGCTGACGCTACCCAAGAACCCAGAAGATGCCGAGCGCGCTATTCGGGGGGGTCGAGGTAGTCTGATCAAGGGCCGTCCTTGTAGATGCGAGAAGGCCAAGGCACACCGTGAGTCTTCACCATTCAGCACTTCTGGACGAATTGCTCAAGGATTCGAAGGCTTGTTCTACGTCGAGCGCAAGTATGGTGCTGTAGCCACTCCAAAGGAGGTCCGAGAACTTCTTGAGGGTTTTGGCACTATCACGGTTTGTTACGCTGCCTCAAACGTTGAGCGCAGCTCCTTGAATTTCAACGATGGTGTAATTGTTGAGTTTGAGATGTACGATGAAGGCCAAGCTGCATTTACTGTAAGTTTGCTTTCCCTTTCCATATTCCCAATTTCTCATGATGGTCCCAGGCATTCCGAAATCATGATCTGTACAAGATTCATGCTATTGCCGGCATGGCCTCCCCTACGAAGCTACAAAAGAGCCCAGCAAGTTCCGCGGACCGTGCCTATCTCGAAAACTACGAAAACGATAGATGCTCTATTTTTATTGGCAATCTTCCTGTTGGCACAACTGAGACTCAAGTCACACAACTATTTGAGCATTACGGTACCATTGAAAACATCATGCTTCGTGAAGCACAGTCAAAGTTCTCAGGTCAGCTTTCCTCTTCTGGCGTCGAGGTACCTCGTGCTAACCATCAATAGCACAAGAGAAGTTCTGTTTTGCATTTGTCAAGTTTGGCTCCCCACTTTCTGTCACTCGGGCTATTCCTGCAAAGGTAGGTTCATCCAAGCGTCTTTTTAATTTTGTTCTAATGCGAAACAGAATGGATACAGCTTTGGTGGCAAGATTCTTCGAGTTTCACAAAAGGACCCTCAAGGTGCTGCCCAGAAGAGTCGTGTTTCTCATAATCGCGAATCCTCAACTGGTTCCTTCCAATCACCTGTCCACCGACATCGCAACAATTCCTCAGCTTCCACTGGAATGCCACAAATGTCGCCCGCACAGTTTGGCTCTCCGTATGGTAACCAATTCAATCCGTTTTATGGGACTCCAAATACTGGAACGCTGTTCACTGATGGTAACGGCCAATTTTATACTACACCATCCGCAACACCAGCCTACGCTTCGGGATATGGTACTCCATTTTCTCCCTTCGGCTATTCATTCTCTGGTAGTCCAGCGTACACCACACAAGCACCATCATCAGCTACCTCTGGGAGCCCAGGCCATCAACAAGCTTACTATTCATTCGGCTACCCTTACAACTACGCTGCTGGTGGAATTGCCCCGGCACCGAGTTATGGAATTTATGCGCCTTCTCAAAACACCTCACCAATTGGTCCTTCGTATCCGCCCGAATACTCACCTTCGGCCATGGTTGGCAACGCTGGTACAGCTCAAGTCCCGAATGACCGTTCATCCACACCAACTCCTGCTGGACACGCCACAGTTAGCGATACTCGCTGAGCTTAGTATCAGTTTTTGTGGAGTGTATTCTTTACGAGTTGCCTGTTCAATTGTTTGTCATTTACGCCTCATCAGGTTGTTTTGTCGGAAGCGTCTCAGTGATACCCTGGCTGTAATGAATTTCTCTGTTCTTGTTAGAGCATGTCACGATGTCAGAGAACCTGTGTAAATGTCTACGTCTGATCTCTTATTTCAAATTCCAATAATTGATCTCTAGCTCCTTGTTAATCTTGCTCCGTTAGACAAGATAGACATAGGATAGAGAGCTTTAAGATTATGAACACTTGCTCTCCTTTACATAGATCAGGTAGATAGCTTTTCAGATAATTAAAAGTATAGTAATTGATAGGTTTACTCTCTAAATAATTATAAATACTTTAAATTCTCTATATTAATTGAAAATATCTTAAATACTCTCTAATCTAATTATAGTACTAGCGATTAAGTCTATACTATTTACTATTTTAATTTAGTATAACAATTTTTTTAATTAATTAAGAATATTTAAATTATCTTTTAAATTAATTACTTTAACTAGAATACTCTCTAATTATATTATTAAGAATAGAGAGTATTCTAGTACTAGTTTCTATTTACTATATTATATATCTTCTTTATTTTCTATATATTTATACTAATTATTTAGTAAACTAGTACTTATATTTTATAATAATAGTCTTTAATATAATATCTTTACTTTTCTTCTACTCTAGCTATTTCTTTAACTTCTTTATTATTACTTCTATACTACTACTACTATAAAAAAATATAAGCGATTATCTAAGAAGGTCTAATATCTTATAGTTAAATTCTTACTATCTATATACTATACTATAAAAAATAGTTAAAAATAATAAAGAACTATTTTATAAGTAATACTTTTTATAATTTAGTTAGTATATAGATTAGTTAAAAATAGTCTATTTATTAAAGAGAGATAAGATTTAGTTTTTGTCTAGTTTAATAATAATTATAAATTCTAGTTTATTTTTAATTAAGACTTTAATTATTATATACTTAAGTATATAGTAAAGATCTATTTATTTAATATATCTAATATAGTATACTAGAACCTTAGATACTCTATAACCTCGAATACTCTTTCTTACTCTACTATCTAGATATAAAATTAAATTTTTATAATATATAACATTTACTTAAACTACTCGAAATCTAATAAACTAATTATATCTATAGCTTCTTAATATATTTATATCTTATAACTACTCTTTTTATAAGTTCTATAATATTAAATAGTCGATTACCTCTTATTCTAATTACTCTTTATAGAATACTTATTTATTTATACTTACTTCTTAGTATTCTACTAAGCTAATATATTCTATATATCCTCTATAGTAAGTATATTTTCTTAATAGACCTAGGTCTTTTTAGCTCTATAACGTTTACTAAGTATCTTATTTATCTTATAAAGAGTCTAGACTTTAGCTATTAATAAAGTTATCTTATAAGCTATTATCTCTATATCTTTAGCTAATATAGCTACTATCTCGAAAATAGAGGTTAGTAAGCTTTCTTAATAATATATAATATAATTTTTAATAAGAGTTATTTATAAAAGAGCGTTAGTTAGATTATAAGGCGTCTAGAAGACCTAAGAGTTAGTATAGTCTAATAGAGTACTTAGAGGTATTAGAGTTTATAATATAATATCTAGCTTAGAGAGTATAGTCTAAGGATCTAGAGATACTAGACTAGCTCTATAGAACTCGACTTTAGCGTTTTAGATTATAATTAACTAGTTATAGACTATATAAAAGACTATAAAGAATTTAACTATAGTAATATAATTTAAATAAGCTTTAATAAAGGTCTTAATTTAACGTCTATAATATAGTTTACTACCGAGTAGTCTATATTATTAAGTAGCTTATTTTCCTCTACTCTACTATCTATAAACTTTAATATATATTTTTTAACTATTAATTATAGAAATTTAAACCTAAGAAGCGCGAATTATTTTAGCTATTAAGGCTATTTAATCATCGAAAAAACTAAGCTAATACTCTATAGTAAAGATCTATAAAGTACTATATAAGACTCTTTCTAATAGAATAGCTAGCTAAACTTATCGCTCTAAAAGTAAAGCTAATTATTATAAGCTAGACGATCTAGAAGAGAAGACACTTATTAGATATATACTTAATCTAGATTCGAGAGGATTTACGTCTTATCTAGCTAGTATTAAAGATATAGTAAATCTTCTACTTAAATCTTAAGAGGTACTACGTGTCGAGAAGAACTAGATATATTAATTTATATAATAATAACTAGTCTTAAAGATATATTTTAATCGTATTTATAACTTCTAAAGAGCCTTATATAAAGATTCTAAGCTTATTAGTATATAGTTTTAACTAGTAGAGAATATAAGATTAAAATATAGTATTCTAGACTACTATTTTTAGAATTTTAATAAAACTAGCTTTATAATAGATATAATTACTTCTTCTATAGTTATTATATATATAGATCGATATAGTAGAGGTAAGGTAGTTTAGCTAGATAATCGAGAATAGACTACTATAATTACTTATATTAATAGCGAAGGCGAGAGTATTTATCTATTTTTAGTAGTATAGAGGAAATACTATCTCTTAAGTTAGTATACTAAGAGTAGCCTTCTATATAACTAGATTATTAAACCTATAAGTAATAGATAGATAAATAATAAGATAGGTCTAGAATAGCTAAAACACTTTAATAAATATACTTCTACTTATATAAAGAGGCTATACTAGATACTTATTCTTAATAGATATAAGAGTTATAAGTCTACTAAATTTTAAGAGTATTATAAAATATATAATATTATTACTCTTAGATTATCTTCTTACTCTTCTTATTTAATCTAGCTACTTAATATTAAATGTTTTAGTATATTAAAGCGAGTATATAGTCGTTAGATTAAGACTTTTATTAAAGCTTATATTAACTATATTATAAAGGTCGAGTTCTTTCTTATATTTAAAGCTATATATTAAGCCTCTATTATACCTTAGAATAGTTAAGCTAGATTCTATAAAGCTAGCTTAGTATCTTTTAATCTAGATATAGTTCTTTTAAGACTTAATATAAGATTATAGACTCTAACTCTTCTTATTAACCTCTCTATAGATACTAACCTCTAGGTCTTATAGACTCTTTAAAATCTAACTAATACTCTTTTATAGATAACTTTAGTTAAGAATCGTATTATATATTATTAAGAAAGCTTACTAATCTCTATTTTCGAGATAGTCGCTATACTAGCTAAGAGTATAGAGCTATTAGCTTATAAGATAACTTTATTATCTATTAAAGTCTATACTCTTTATAAAGTAAATAATATACTTAGTAAATACTAAAGAGCTAAAAAGACTTAGGTCTATTAAGAGAGTATACTTACTATAGAGGATATATAGAACGTATTAGCTTAAAAGAAGGTAGAGAAGTAGATTCGACACGATAAGTATTCTAAGAGTAGTAGACGAAATAAGAGATAACTCTCTAGATAATAATATAGTACTTACGAAAAGACTAGTTATAATATATAAATATACTAAGAGGCTATATATACTTCTAGTTTATTAGATTTCGAGTAGTTTAAATTAATAGTATATATTATAGTTATATAATCTAATATTATAGATAGTAGAGTAAAGGAAAGTAGACTACTTAGTAATATAGACTACTTAGTAGTAAACTATATTATATATATTTAAGAGTACTAAAACATCTAATATTAAGTAGCTAGATTAAATAAGATAAATAAAAAAATAGATAGAGAAGAATTATATTATTAGCTTTATAATACTCTTAAAATATAGCTAATTTATAACTCTTATATCTATCTAGTACTAATATTTAATATAGCCTATATATATATTTATTAAAGTATTCTTACTATTTAAAACCTATCTTATTATTAGTCTATCTATTACTAGTTAGCTTTATAACCTAATTATATAGTAGACTACTCTTAGTATACTAACTAGTAAGATAGTTTTTTACTTTAACTACTAAAAATAGTAATATACTATAACGATTCTTAAACTAACTAGCTAACTAAGTCTTATTAAGTTAGATTACTTATAAAGAGGTTTATATTAAGATAGTTTACTTAGAGATAAACTTATTACTTAACTATAAAGCTATTAAGATAGTAATAATAATATAATATTAAGTTAAGTATAAAGCTTCTATCTAATAGTAGATATACTAGTCTTATATAGAACCTTTATTCTTAATTAGATCTCTTATAGATCTCTAGACTCTTTTAGATCTCTACTAGATTATTTAAGATCTATTATATAACTAATAAAATCTATAAGTTATATAGCTAATCTAAATAACTTCTATTACTATAAGGTTCTAGATAGTAAATCTAGAGCGGTATACTTACTCTATTAGAACGTCGCCTAGGCTTTACTCTATTATATAAATATATAATTCGTAATACTATTCTCTTCTTAGCTTAGTATATCTCTATACTTAAGTATAATCTAAGAAATATTATTAGATTAGTATTAACCTCTCTTTCTTTAATATATTATAACTATAATCTAAGACTTAGAAGAAGAAGAAGAAAGAACGCTTTCGCCTTATAAATAGTATAGATATAATATAGTTTATTATCGAGCGAGCTATATTATTAAGCGAGCTACTTTTCTCTACTTCTATATCTACTATCTAAGACATACGATTTCTCTATAATAAATTATATAGATTTATACTAGCGAAGCCTAGATTATTCTAGCTATAGAAGTAGTTTAATTATTCTAAAAAATAAGTATTCGAAAAGCTACTAATCTCTATAATATATCTAGAATAACTCTTACTTATTAAATAGCTAGCTAAACCTCTTATAACGAAACTACTACTAATTATTATAAGCTAACTAAGATAGAAGAGGAAGTAATTATTTAATATATACTAGACTTAGATATATAAGAATTTACGCCTTAGCTTACTAGTATTAAAGATATAGCGAATTATATACTCGAATCGCGAGAAGAGAGATATATTAGAAAGCTCTAGATATATCGATTTATATAATTTTAACTATAATTAAAGATATATTTTAATTATATTTATAACTTTTAAAGAGTCTTATACGAAGATTCTAAGTAAATTAGTATATAGTTTTAGCTTATAGAGAATATAAGAGTAAAATATAGAATCTAGAACTACGATTTCTATAACTTTAATAAGATAGACTTTATAATAGACGTTATTAGTCTAGCTATAGTTGTTATATACGCCGATTAATATAGTAGAGGTAAGGTAGTTTAGCTAGATAATCGAGAATAGACTATAGCGATTATTTATATTAATAGTAAAGAAGAGAAAATCTCTCTATTTTTAGTAGTCTAAGAGAAATATCGCCTCTCTAGCTAGTATACTAAAGAAGACCTCTCGAATAACTAGGTTATTAAACCTATAAGTAATAGATAGATAAATAATAAGATAGGTCTAGAATAGATATAATACTTTAATAAGTATACTACTACTTATATAAAGAGTCTATATTAAATACTTATTCTTAATAGATATAAGAGTTATAAATTAGCTATATTTTAAGAGTACTATATAGCTAATAATATTATAACTCTCTATCTACCTTCTTACTTATATTAACTATATTATATAGATTAAGTTCTTTTTAGCCTTCTATATAGCTTATAATTAGTTAATAATAACTCGAAATACTAAAGCTAGGTTTTATAGAGCTAGGTTAGTCTCTTTTAATCTATAGATAGTTATTTCTAAGCTTAATATTAGATTATAGACTCTAATATCTTCTATAGACCTCTCTATAAATACTAATCTATAGATCTCTTAGACTTCTTATAATCTAACCGAAGCTCTCTTATAGACTATACTAGTTAAAAATTATATTATATATTATTAAGAAAGCTTACTAATACTAATTTTTAAGATAGTAGCTATATTAGCTAAGAGTATAAAGATATTAGCTTATAAGATAACTTTACTATTAGCTAAAGTCTAGACTCTTCGCTAGGTAAATAAAGCTCTTCTAGTCTAGTTACTATATTAAAGTATAGTCGAACTACCTCTAGCGATTAGCTCTTAGTCTACTCTAAAAAGAACGAGTTATATAAGAAATACTAACTTCTATAGTATATCTTATATTATATCCTCTACTCTCTCTTACTACTCTTATAGACTCTCTCTACTTCTATACTTTCTATAAGTAAAATCAACTAGCTATATTCTTATAAGAGACTAAGATTAAGGTGGCTAGATTAACTAGAGGTCTTAGCGAAGAGGTCTTTATAAGTCGAAGCTAGAGATACTAGGAATGTTTTTAGGAATATAGAGATAGAAAGAGATATTTAAGAGGTCTAGATATATATAACTAGAAGGTTAGACAGAGGTATAAGAGAGGTATAGATTATTCTATATTATAATAGAATACTAGTAGTTCTATTACGTCTATATACTCTACTACTTATTTAGTTCCTTATAATTCTTTACTCTAGGTAGAAGGTAATATAAGATCTATAGTAACTACTAAGTCTATATACTCTCTAGTTTCTAGTCTAACTAACTAGTATATAGAACTGATATATAATAAAACATACTTAGAAACGCTCTACTTTATAAGAACTAGACCTAAATACTCTCTCTCTCTTACGTCGCTAACGATAGCCTTCTATAGACGTTATTATAAACGAACTAGCTCTATAGCGCTAGTAATAGGCTTATAGACTATCTATCGAGGCCTCTATTTACATCTTAGAGAACTCTTCTATTAACTCTTCTCTAATATAGCCTCTAATATAGCCTTCTAGCTTCCTTTTATACTTTCGTCTAGCTTGTCTATATACTCTTAGTTCGCTAACCGCTCGCTATATAGTATATAGAGCCTTATACTTCTATTTAGCTAATAATATCTTTAAGCTCTATTATAAGAAGAGTAATATAATTCTCTCTCTAATTCGTAAGCCTCTACTATATCTAAGATACCTCTTTATAGATAATAATCTACTCTACTAGAGCTTTTAGACTAATATCTAGATATATAACTATACCTTTACCTTTATCTTAATTAGCTATAAGAAGGATATACAAATTAACTTCTTATATAGAATCTAGTACTTTTAGATCTATAGTAAGCTCTTCTACTTCTAAGGCTCTCTATAGTCTACTTTATATAAGAAACTCTTCTTTATATAGCTCTTCTTTTATAATCTACTCTTTATAACTACTCTATAGACTACTAACTTCTCTTACTTAGAATATATAGTTCTTCTATAGCTAATAGATATACTTATAGACTATAACCTCTTTATTATAATCTATAAGATAGTCTATAAACGTCTTATAGGTTAGTAGACTAATTTCTATATTATTATTAACCTATAACGTGGTTTACCACCGAGCGACGCATATCACCGAGCGACGCACTTTTCCCCACCCCACTCCTTATAAACTTTAAGACGCGTTTTTTCAACCATTTATTATGGAAATTCAAACCCAAGAAGCGCGAATCATTCTAGCTATCAAGGCTATTCGAAAGTCTAAAAAGCTAAGCAAACACTCTCTAGCAAAGATCTACAAGGTCCCTGAAGCAACACTTCGATATAGAATAGCTGGCCGAACCCATCGCCCTGAAATTAAAGCCAATTGTTACAAATTGAACGACTTAGAGGAGGACACGATTGTTCAATATATACTTGATCTAGATTCGAGAGGATTTGCGCCCTGTCTAACTAGTGTTGAAGATATAGCGAATCTCCTACTTAAATCTCGAGGGGTACTATGCGTCGGCAAGAACTAGGCATATCAATTCATTCAACGACGACCAGAGTTAAAGACGCGTTTTAATCGCGTTTACGACTTCTAAAGAGCCTTGTACGAAGATCTAGAGCTTATTAGCGCGTGGTATTAACTAGTTGAGAATATGCGGGCGAAATATAGTATTGTGGACCCCCTCTGCCGATATCAACCTTTGGGTCTTACAGACTCCTTCCTCACAACCCAACTGATGCTCTTTTACAGACGACATTAGTTAAGAATCGGATTGCACGTCATTAAGGAAGCTCGCCAACCCCTATTTTCCAGACAGTAGCTGCATTAGCTAAGGGTACAGAGCTATTAGCTCATGAGATGACTTTATTATCAGCCGAAGTCTATACCCTTCGGAAGGCAAATGAAGCACTAAGTAAACGCTGGAGGGCTAAAAAGACTCGGGTCCGTCAAGGGGGGGCACTTACTGTAGAGGATACGCAGGACGTATTAGCTCAGAAGGAAGCAGAGGAACAGGCTCGACGCGACAAGCGCTCTGAGGAGGGTAGGCAAAAGGAGGGGCAGCCGTCTGGGCGACGATGTAGTACCTACAGGAAGTCTAGTCATAATACACGAACTTGTCAAGAGGCTGTAGATACTTCTAGTTCATCAGATTCAGATTCAGATTAATTAATATAATATGTTGTGATTATTTAATTTTACCCTTTAGGTGGCAGGGTAGGGGAAAGTGCGTCGCTCGGTGATATGCGTCGCTCGGTGGTAAACCACGTTAAATATACTTAATTATTAAGTTAGACGCTAATCGTTATTAGAAGAACCTCTCTACTAGTAACGAGATAATAGCTCTTATTCTAGATAAATATATAGATACTAGCCGCTATAATCTAGTTCTTATAGTCTATAAAACTAGCTAGAACTATTTATAAATCTAGATAGTTAACGTTACCTACACGGTATATATACCTCTCTACTATGTTCTTCTCTTTCTATATAGCGACCCGGGTTAGTACTATAGTCTCTAGCTATAGAACTATAACAGGACCTAGTAGTAGACCTAGCTCGAGTAGCGAGTCTTCTACTAGTACTACCTATACGTCTACTAGGCCTTCTCTCTACTATTCTACGCTAGCTGTCTCTTATAATAGTATATTATCGATGTATATATTATCTATAAAACAATCGCGCTTAACTAGCTATAGATATACTAGTAGAGCATTCGCGTAGACGTCTATACTTAGCTTATAAACGCTCTAATCCGCGAGGATATAAATATAGAGGAACTTAGCCGTCGCTTTATTCTCTCGTCTAGCTTTACTAGTAGCGATTACTTTATATAATAACTCTTTTAAGACTTAATAGCTATTATATAATACTTTAGTAAGCTAAGCTTCTTTATTACATTTATAACGAACTCTCGATAGTCTAAGATTATAGACTATCTCTTATATAGATAGTAAGCTATAGATCGTCTAGATCTTCTCTATTAGATCTTTATACTAAAGGTTAAAGAGCTACTTATAGATCTAAGGAATAGTCTTTTTAGACTATATATAGGCTATATTTATACTATCGAGTATTAAAAGCGCGGCCTACTATATATATACCTTCTCTTATTCTTTAGAAGAGATATACTCTTTTTAATACTCGAGCTAGTAGATAAGGTCGTCTATATCGAGCTACTAGACCGCGAGTAGGATTCTATAGATAAACTTATAGACATTATTACTAGTTAGATATATTATAGACTATATAGCCTTAATAATCTAAGAGTACTATATATAGTTCGTAAGATATCTACTACCTCGCTTATCTACTAGAAGAGGTTTCTAAAGGCGTTTACTATAATAATAATTATCTATAAAGATAGATATCTTAAGTATCGCTACTATAACGATAGCTAAACATTTATAGTCTATAAACTAGACTAGCTAGACTAAGAAGTCGTCTATAATAACCGCTAGGTTATCTTATATAATCTATATCTACTTTAGAAGTTCTATTTATATATTAATATAGAGGTCTACGCCTTAGTATAAGCTATTAAGTATATCTATAAGTATATATATAAGAGAATAGATCGAATAACCGTCTTAGTATTAGAAATAGATAATAAGATTACACGATATATTTAAGTACGATATATAGGCTCTATAGAGACGTTTTAGTATCTATTCGAGTACTCGACGTATTAGAAGGTCTCTCTAGTCTAGTACTTAGCGATCTACCTTTCTAGATAGTATATAGTCTGTTTTATAGACGACCTCTCGTCTAAGGAGCTAGCTATAAAGGCTATAAACGCTCGCTTAACCTTAATAGCCTTCTTTAAGTATAATATAGTCTACGAGAACGGCTATTAATACTTATACTACGAGTTTCTATAGTATTTCGTCTAGAAAGCCGCTTATCGAATCTAGGTATAGCGTTAGTAGAGGTTTACTATCGGCTATATATATTACTATAGCCTAGTTTTAAGAGAGTAGTACTACTTATAGCTTCTTCTAATAGTTGTTCGCGGTTCGCGGTTCTTTAAAGAGCTCTACTAGATCGATAACATTAGTTATTCTATATACTACACAGCCTATATTACTCGCGACTTAGCTAAGAATAACTAGAAGTAGTTCTAGTACTTTAATAAGGCTATTCTATTAATAACCGGTTATAGTTTATAGGCGCTCTTTCTAATAGACGTTTATTAATAGCTAATAGTAGATCTATAAGTAATCTAGAACTAGTATAAAGATACTTCTATAATAACCTAGTCTAGAAGCTAGCCTATAACCGGTCTATTAGCTTTCTACTCTCTCTTATTAACTCTTATTATAACTATAGCCTCTTCTTACTTAGTCTTAGCCTTACGAATCTCTAATAGTCGCTAATAGATATTAGTCTATCTATTAACATCTTCGACTAGACCTATAGCTACTATATAGCGAACTAACTAGTCGATGTCGTCTACGAGATATCGCTAGTAGTAGATATATAGGTATAGCTTAACGTAGACTAGCGTTTCTACTTCTAAACTATTATAGCTACTATTATAAACGATCTATAAACCGCTTACTTCTATCTATAAGAGTCTAGCGAGACTAATAAGACATTTCTCTATAAAACTTTATACTACTACTATCGAAGTTAAGGTAAGATAGTTCTCTATATAGCGTTAATAGAGATTATAGCCTCTCTTCTCTCTAACAAGTAGACCTTCTACTTATAGTTTAAGATCTCTCTAGAGCTTAATAAGTTATCTATAAGTATAATTATAAAGATAAGCCGGCTAGAGGTCTACTTATACGCGATAGATCTAATTATCTAGAACAAGGTATCTATATAGTATAAGTACTACTTTAAGGTTATATATTAGCTTATAGTTAACTTATAGTCTATTATAGATAGTACTCTCTTAAGAGAGATACTTATAATCCTTAGCGGCGACTTTATCTAGATTCTATCTATAGTTCTATATAGTTTATAGATAGATATTATATAAGTATACTTATAATAGATATAGATCTAGCTATAGCTCTATTAGTTATCCTTATAGACGAATATATAGGTTTATAATAACCTGTCTAAGCTTAACTTTATAAGCTAGATTAGTAGTCTTCTATATAATCTATTCTTAAACGGTTAGATTATACCTCTACTCTTTATTTCTTATATAAACTTAGTTTTAGACCTAATTAATTATATCTACCTCTAGAAACGACTCTTATAGACGCCTTATAACTATTAGACCTTTTATAGATAAGTAATCTTATTAACTCTAAATAATATAGTTCGCGAACTTAACTAGACAATCTTAGATACCTTCTCTAGATAAGAATAGACGTACTTAGCTATAGATTCGGCCGATGTAAATAAGATAGACCTAGAGATTATAGAACTACCTCTAGAAGTCTTATAGAATATCTACCTTCTAGGTCTACTACTCTTACGTCTACGACTAAAGGTAGATACGTCTATAATACTCTTATAGAACCTCTATCTATAAGAAGAGCTCTATAATAGGTCGCGAATAGTAATTTATAGCCTTTAAAGGTTTATAATTTAAGTCTAGCTACTTAGTAGCGACTTTAATAAATAGTTATAGACGATTCTATAGATTAAGTTAGAGTCTATAGATTAGTAGTTATTCTTTACTCTCTTCTATAAACAGTTCTCGCTAACTTTATCCTTTATAATAACTATTAATAAGTTCTAAGGCTAGTTCTTTAAAGTAGTAGAAGTAGATTTATAGTCGCTAGTCTTTATCTATAATTAATTTTATATAGTAGCTTTATAGATTATATCTAAGTTAAGTCTTTATATTCTTTTACTCTCTAATACTACTTCTATATATAATATAGTATATCTAGAAATACTATAGAGTCTCGCTTAGTTTTCGGTTTATAGACTATCTTCTCTATTATCTCTCTTATACTATTTATAAAGTATTTAATAGAAAGAAGTATTACTTATAGTATCTCGAAATCGAAATTAGAGTAAAATCTAAAGCTAGCTCTAGAGCTTATAAAGAGTCGACAGCGAGGATTTTAGTAGAGTAGCTCTAATCTCGTCTATATTATACTATACTAAAATCTATAGAATTCTTTTACTATTATATAGTAGCCTATATAGAAATACTAATCTACTTATATCTAACTTTATATATATACTAATATCTTAATATCTTAATTATCTACTCTCGCGTATATACTCGCGTCTAGCTTTATATATATACTTATATCTTAATATCTTAATTAAATCGATTATACTACTCGAGGTGTTATTATCTCTAGTTAATCTTCTAATTCTCTCTAAAGAATAGCTAGCGAACCGCGATATATATATCTTATCTTAAGCGATAGTCTCTACGCTATATATATAGTATTTAGAAACGACGAGAGTTATAACAACACGTATATAAGGCCTATAGTATAGGTTATAGAATTGTAGAAACTATTAAATATAAGGATTCTAAGCTAAGAAGAAAAGAGAAGAAGAGACGAAAGCTTAGAAGCTAGAGGCTCTTAAATATATAAGGTAGCTAGAGCCTATACTAAAGCAAGTGATCAATTAATAGATTACTAACGTAAGACCTCTCTAATTAGTCGAGTTCCTTCTAGAGTCTTATCTTAGTAGAGTAGCGGTTAGAACCGTTATAAGAGTAAGAGATAGAGTAAGAGTAAGAGAGAGAGTAGGCGATAGATAAGTCGACAGATCTATTAACAAGTAGACTAACTCTTACTAGATCTATAAACCCGCTATTCATCCTGTTTATAGGTCTATAAACTAGGCCGCTTTCTTATCTATAAGCTCTATCGTTACTAGAATATAAAGGTAAAGCGTTATTAAGCTCTAGTAACTTATATATAATATCTATTCTCTTCTCTAACTTAAGCTAAGCTCGCGAATTATATCTAGCTCTAGTAGTAAGCTATAGAGAAGAGAGAGAGAGAGTAAGCTAGATACTAGATAATTATAGTCGATAATTATATCTATTTATTATAAATTATTATTAAGCTATAAAGCGATTAGAGATATAGTTACGCTATAGTAGATAGAGAAGAAGGTATTAAAGTATTTATTTAAGTATAAAGCTTACTTTCTAAGAGCCTGTTTAGATTATATTATTTAATTCGTATTATTTAGTATATTATTTAGATATTATTTAAGGATATTATTTAAATTCTAAATAATTCTTAAAAGTAGTATAAGTGTTTAGATTAAGTTATTATATAAATTATTATTTAAAAAATTTAAGAGTTAATATTAATCCTTTCTATATAAGACCTCTATAACTCTTCTTAATTCACCTCTCTTTAATAATATATATAAGCGCTTATCTTCTACTATACTAATTTACTCTTAACACCTACTACTACTATAACTACTCTACTATCTACCGTAGGACCTTCTATATTAGAATTAGTATCTAAGGATCTTTCTACTCTTAAGAAAGTTACTTAAACTCAACTAAATATACAATCTAATACAAGTACTAAGCGTAAGCGTGTACGCGTACTAAACAAAGCCTAAAAGAGACAACTATATAAGGCTAAAGCTTCTACTATAATATCCTCTACTAACGATATATCTATTAATCCTAAGCTTCTTCTACTTAATACTTCTACGCCTGCTCTAAACTCTAAGCTACTAGCTAAGCTACGTATATAATAGATAAGTGAAATAGAAAAGGCTCTTATTATTAAAGGTTATATATAATTTATAGAGAGAAAAGGTACTAATATAGGTAATTAGAAGCCTAAGGGATAGAATACTATTATTACCTCTATCTAAGAAGCCTACTAAAAGCTAGGACTTATAGTAGAGCTTAGATATATATATAATAAATAGGAAGAGATTAAGGAGTATTAGAAGACGTAGAGTGTTTTAGAGTATACTTCTAGTATAAGATAGAGCGAGGAGAAGGAATTATATAAGAGAACTAATAATATTTAGTAAACTCTTAAGTAAGTAAGTCTCTTTATTTTATCTCTTCTTCTTTCTTTTATTCTAATAACTCTTTAGACTTATTCTAAGATTAGTTAGTATAAATACTATATACTTCTAAACTACGCTAAGTTATAAGAAATTCTTAAAGGAGTATATACTATAGGAGTAGAGGTAGTTACTAGTACTAAACCTCTACCTTATATAAAAGCTATAAAGGAGAAGGGAGATAGCGAGACCTCTAAGTCTAAAGAAGACGATAATACTATAAAACCTCTACTAAAGAAGTAGAGCCGTATAACTGTTATACTAAAGTTTAACCTAAATGCTCTACTTATAGGAATTATAGAGAAGTTAAAGTCTTAGTAAGAGGCCTAGGAGGCACGAGAAGTAAGAGAAATTAAGGCTTTAAAGTTATACTAGGAAAAGGCTTATAATTTACTTTTAAGAGACTTTTAGAATCGGTTGACTATAGATCAATTAGTAAACGCTTTTATAGTTATAGAGAGTAAGGTAAAGGCTAGAAGTTTTATTTTAATACTAGAAGGAGAGAAGAGAGATAGATAGCTTAAGCTTTAGAAGAGAGTTAGAGAGTTTATATAGCTAGAAACTTTATAGTTTTATACTCTAATCTAGTAGGATACTATGCTTTATATAGTATACCTTATAATCTACCTATATCTTCTTAGCTATCTTATCTCTTAATCTATCTATCTTCTTTAAGAGTTTACTATTAACTAGAATAGTAGATAGAGTAATTATATCTTTAACTTCTAGATTATCTACCTCTTATATAAGTAGAATATCTACCTTAATTTCTTCTCTTAAATATATAAAATTATAAAGAGTAGTAAGAGTAATAACTATAAGAACTTAAGTAGTAACTAGAAACTCTAAGCTCTAAAGTATATAGTATTTCCTATATAAAATACTAAAAATCTATTTAATAACATTTCTTAAAGCTATATAGCGTAAGTTAAATAATTTCTTAGTATTCTTTAGTTTAAGTTTTATATAAACTTACTTCTTAAGATAGTATCTTATAGCTTAGTATAGCAAGAGTATATTATTAGAATTAGTATATTCTATATCTCCTAGCTAATATTTCCTCTTAGAAGTAGTAAATCTATATAGAGCTTTTATACTATATAAAATAGTAGTATTATAAGCTAAACCCTTCTAGCTAGTAAGAATAAAGGTAAATACTATATTAAAGTTATAAACTATAAGAACGTTTTAAGAAAGCTTCTTCTTTTAGTTCTAGTATCTTAGTTTATCCTTATCTAGTATATATATTTATATATAAGTACTATTAAGTACCTCTAGGCAATCCTTAAAGTAAGGGAAGTACTTTAGATCATCTATAATCTAGCTTCTAAGTAGTAAATACTCTATAGATAACTTTATAACTTCTTTATAAAGAAGAATAAGAGTATCTAGGATCTTGTAAAACACTCTACTAATCGTCTCTTCTAAGTAAATAAAAGTTTCTTAAACTATACGATTTAAGCTCTTATTATTAACTAAATAGAGGAAGATAACAAGTTTCTCTTTAAGGTAAACTTACTAGGTTTTTAAGTCTTAGGCCTTAGTATTCTTAAGGATCTAATCTCGTAGATTATAGAAGGAAGAGAGACTTATATATAATACTTAATAAATCTAGAGGTTACTATTATAAGAGAGAAGTTCCTTTATATAGTACTACTCTTTAAGGCAACTTATACTAAGTGAATAATATACTATACAAAGAGATTAAGAGGTAATAAGAGCTAGAAGAAGTAATATTATATATTAGGATTTATTCTTATCCTTATCTTATTTATTAAGAGAGTAGAGTAGGTATAGTAGAGGCATGTCTATAGTAGTATTTTAGTAGATATATAGTAAGATGTATACTAAACTTAAAGTAGTACCTTAAGAGATACTACTTTAATTTATATAGTATATTATTTAATTATTTAAATAATAAATTAAAGTAGTAAAGGTGTTTAGATTAAGTGTATTATTTAGTTAAAATTAAATAATATCCTTAAATAATATAATCTAAATAGGCTCTAAGAAGAGTAAGTAGAAGTTCTTAAGTACTCGAGCGCTTAAACCTCTAGTTAGTATAACGAGTATAAACTATATATATATATAACTTTTAAGAAAACGTAATATATCTCTTAGGCGTACTAGTCTCGAATAGGTCGAGTATTCTCTTTTAAGGAAGTAAATAACCTTTTTTATATTTATAATTCTATATTACCTTTTAATCTTTCTTTTAAGTAATAATAGTAACTCTACCGCTCTCTCGCTATAGCTTGTTAGTCGAGATCTACGTATATTACTTATACTACTACTACTCTTAAGGTACGAAAAAGAAAGGTAAGTAAATAGAGATCGAATTCCTCTTATTTAATACTTAATCTATAGAAGTAAGGCTCGTTCGAGCTTACCTCTTACTTCTAAGCATTAGATTAGTATAGCTTCTTAATCTTATTACTAATACTTACTTCTAGAGAGGCGACCTTAATAATAGTTCTCGAGTTTCTTCTATACCTTCTCTACGCTTACTAGCCGAGCTCTAAAACCTCTCTCTAGCTGCTTAGTTAAATAAGCTTTAAATCTCTTCTTTAGTTACTTAGTCGGATAAGCTTCTAAACTCTTCTCTCGTTACTCTATTAGATAAGCTTCTAAACTCTCCTCTTGTTACTCTATTAGAAGCTAACTCTAATTCCTCTTCTACTAAGAAGAGATATAGTTCGCGAGGTACTCTTCGATAGGATTTATATAATAGTTGTTTTTAAGCTATATTATAAGAATAGTTAGATAAGAATTAAGGTTATTATTATAATATTATTAGTTAGCGAGTTAATACTTACTATTATTACTACTTAGATAGCTATAACTATATTCTAATATATTCTCTAGTCGTTTCTTTTACTCTTCTTCTATTTAGTACTCTTTAAGATTTAGCTATTATATAAGTTAAATTAGTAAAGAAGTAAGTTAATTTATTATCTTATTTTAAGCTTTCTATAAACTAATTTCTTTTTAGAGTTTTAATAGTAAAGATTAAGGAATTATATACTATCTATAAGTCTATAGTTTATTATAGTTTAGATAATAAGCTTTAACGCTATATAGATACTACTTATACTACTAGAA
>LKTO01000293.1:0-64443 GCA_001399465.1 Hymenoscyphus scutula | reverse complement strand
AATGGCCCTTGTGTTCTAGTGTTGCTGTGAAGGCCCTTGTATTCCAGTGTTGCCGTGAAGGCCCTTGTGTTCCAGTGTTGCCGTGAAGGCCCTTGAGTTCCAGTGTTGCCGTGAAGGCCCGTTGTTCTAGTGTTGTGAATCGAATCTAATGTCAGGGCTTGTAGCAAATGCTTTGAATTGAACTATAGAGGCTGTCTATGTACAAGAAGATTCGATTGTCCTTTCTAGAGCAGAGTCCTTGCCACCTTATATACTTAGTCTACTCATTCTAGAGGATTCTGTCAAGTCAATGCGTTGCGATCAATGCGTTGCGTTACTAAGCGAGGTCACGTGCTCACGTCGCTGGAGTACTCCAAGACTCACTCTACGGGTGCAACCCTTGACAAGTAGCCTCCGGTTTAGTACTTAGCGGTCTATCTTTAAGGGCAGTAGCTAGTCTATTTTATAGATAATATTTCAACTATAGAACTAGCTATAAAGACCGCGATAGCCTGTTTAATGTTAATAGACTTTTTTAAATATAACGAAGTATACTCTAATACCTAGTAATATCTATACTTAGAGTTTCTAGCTAAGTTTACTTAGAATACTTAGAATTATTTATAGAAGCCTTAGTAACAAGAGTATAATAATTAGATCGGCTATATATACTACTATAGCTCTATTTTAGATAAGCGATTCTACTTATAGCTTCTATTAATAGTAGTTTCTAGTCTATAATTATTTAATAAGCTCTACTTCTTTAGGAGTATCTATTACGAATTATATTAAGTAGTCTATATTACTCGCGGTCTAGTAGAGAATGATTAGAAGTAGATATAGTACTTTAATAAGGCTGTCTAGTTTACTTCTATAGATAGTTTATAAACGTTATTTCTAATAGGTCTCTATTAGTATATTATTATAGATTCGTTAGTAATCTAGGAAAGCTATAGGTTCTACTTCTATAACGATCTCTTCTATTAATTAACCTATAATAGTAGTTTTCTACTTTCGCTTCTAGACTCTTATTACGATTATAAACTATTCCTACTAGTAGATAGTCTTTTAGATTAGTAGTAGATACTAATAGACTATTACCTTCTATCTATTACCTAGAATTAGACTCTATAACAAGAGTAGAATAGATATTTCTAATTTTAATATTAGCTATAAGAGAGATAGTAAAGGTAGGTCTATACTCTATAACTACTCTATCGGAAAGTTATATAAATAATTAATTAAGGTTTTATCTATATCTAGAGCGTTAACTAAATAATATATCTATAGCTAATCTAGTATCTATTTAAGAATTATATAATTTAGCTCTATTATAGTTATATTTAAGGTAGATAAGAGATATTATTCTATATATATTAACAGATCTACTATAGCCTATAGTAATAGACTAGAAGAGTAGACATAGTTAATAAGGTTCTTTATAGACTATAGCTACTTTATAAACTCGAGAACTATAATTATATACTCGAAAGTAGAGTTATATAGTAATTTACTAACCTAATAGACGAATTCTAGACTATATATACCTTTCTATACCTGTATATTAATCTATAAGCTAAGCTGTTTTAATCTTAGCTATATAAACAACTTCTATAAACAGGTAGTTACGATATTAGCTCGTAAACTATTCGAGACTACTAGTAAGATCTAAGTAAAGTCGCCTCTAAGGATTATAGATACTCTCTTAAATAAGATATTATCTATAGTAGACTATAAATCTACTAATAGATAGTAAACTACCTTAAAGTAGTACTTATATTATATTAGTACTTTATTCTAGATTATTAAATCTATATTATAGAGGAGAGTTATAAGTATACTCTACTTTATAATACTACTTATAGACTACTTATAAAGGTTAATTAAGATCTTAAACTATAAGTGAGATATCTATCTATTAGATAGTAAAAGAGCTATAATATCTATAGAGACTATATAGAGAACTATTTTATTTTAACTATAGTAATAGTAATAGATTATCTTATATAAGAACGTCTTTCCTACCTCGCTAGTACTCTAGAGATAGAAATATACTATTTATAAATCTAACTCTATTACTAAAGAGACCTCTATAAAACAGGCTTACTAATCTATATTTAACTATACTTACATCTATAGAGTACATGAAGTAAGGTCTTTACTAGTATTCCTTATAGACTACTAAAGAGTGTATAATAGTACTTAACCTGTTAGGACGCCGCCTAGTCTTCACTAGTCACGTGTATACGTGATTCGTAATACTATAGTAGCCTCCTCTTCATCTCGTAGACGCTCCTCCTAAGCATCTAGAGATTCCTACTCTTTTTTAGTAGGAACGCTCTTATCCTAGAAATTACTACCTCTATTACATTTCAACTTTGTATAAACGTATTTAGCGTAACGGCTAGATTAGGATTCGTCTATAAGATACTACTAGCCTTACGAGAAGCATCGAGAACAGGCTATAACTTCGTATTAGGTGTTTTTAATATTATTAGTAAGTTAAAACCTTTCTTTCTTCTTTTTATAAGTATCTACTTATAGTATTGTTAAAAACATTATAACAGGAGAGAGCCGCTAGCCTTCTAACGATATTTCCTAGGTTGTACTTAAGCGTAGAGACACGCTAGACTAAGAAGAGGATAGTGTCACGAATCACGTATACACGTAACTAGTGAAGACTAGGCGGCGCTCTAACAGGTTAAGTACTATTATATACTCTTATAGCATTAGACAGGTCGCTTAGGTTAGCTAAGCGATCTAAGGATTTCACATAGTTATAATCACGTAATAGATCCCTAAGGATCCTCTAGGGATCTAAAGAGGTCCTGGGATCTAGGATAGATCTATAAGCAGGAAGGTTCTATATAAGACTAGCACGTCTACTATTAGATAGAAGCTTTATACTCAACTTAATATTATATTATTACTAATACCTTGACAGCTTTATAGTTAAGTAACGAGTTTACCTCTAAGTAAACACCTAGTCCGCGATTAAACCTCTTTACAAGAATAAACCCTAGCGATACTTAGTTACCTTAGTTAGTTAGTTTGAGAATCGTCACACCTATATCGCTAAGTTTAAGCGCGTCCTTTATAAAGTAAGAGGTTAGGACTAGCTAGACGTTAACAAGATTTCCACCTTTAGGAATAGCCTTAGTTCTACTCTTCGCGGACGGCTTTCTCAACAGCTTAACCTGCCTCGTATATACCCTGTATTTATACGCGTCGTTCAGTAACTAGCTGGTCGTTCTTCTTCTTCTATGCTACCTCTGTACTCCTACTCTAACGGCAACCACTATAGTGAACTAATAGACCTAAATGCTTTTAGCATCAATTCTATCGACTCATCCTCATCACCACGAGCACGTTCTATTTCCCCTCAACGCAGGGATCAATATAGGGCTGATGGCAGATGTGTACGATGTGGTTCTATGGAACACTGGGTCAACGATTGCATATTCCGTCCGTTCTCTCCAAAGCTAGGACAAAAGCCAGAGCTAGGAATGAAAGTAGGCACAACAGGAGCATACATATCGGGCATAGATTTAGGAGATATACCTGCTGAAGAGGCATTCCCAAAGCCAGCACGAAAGCAAGTTGCAAGACCAGGCAGACATATGACAGACCCCGGCCGGGTAGTTATAGCAGCTGTAAACGATGATGCCTACGATAGCGAGGAAATTGACTCTGATGATCCGGATCACCCAGATGCCTGGCAAAAGGATATTTTTCACAATTAGTCTTTTTGACGCTCGGGGCGAGCTCTTTTCGAAGGGGGGGGTAATGTGACGGATCTGCCAGCTGTGTCACATGTTAGCTACGTCCTGTGATATCACGTGGTGGCGCAGGTGTTTCAGGTTCTAGATAAATGTAGCATCACCTCCTGTACCTAACTTTCTTCCTCATCTATTGTCCTAAGAATAGAGTGTTGTTTGTTCCCGACTGTCTAGAAGCACGTCTGTCACATCTATTATATATAGTCTCTAGATCTTAATACTATAGAGAATCTATAGAAGTATATTAAGGACTTAATATCTAAGAGAAGACATAGGGTTAGGAATATAAAGGAGATAAGAGTAGCTCTATAGTAAGTTTAGTCTTAAATTAATAAAGGTTTCCTTCTTAAGCTTTATAATTTAGTATCTAGACGTTAGGATATATGTCTTAAAAACAAGGGGGGAAGTACAAAATAGCTTAAAAATAAGCCTATTCTTATTCCATACAGATGTTGTTAAGTAAAGTGATATCTTTTAATGTTCTAAGGTATGGAAATAGTCATGTGACCGTGACCAATCTGACCTGATTGTACCATAGGGTGGAGGTTTCAAACTGCGAGATCACGACTTAATTAGGAATCTCAGTAATCGGAGAAAAGGACGTGTATCCTATGAATCGCGAAGTTCTCCCTAATCCATTCTTCAAAAATATATATTAATCAAGCCTACCCATCTAAAACAAAAAACTATTTATGCACCATAACCCTTTCCATGCTCAACACACCCAACTCTATACCCAAACAATGCCAAACCACGCCACAGCCATCCCACCAGGAAAGAAACCCAAATAGCCCAACATACAACCAAACACCCTCACCACACCCTTACCAAAAACAGCCCTCTCACAAAGCCTCCCAAACCCCCTCAACAACACCCCCAAGCATCCTCAACCCATAATATTTGGCCACAGTCCGATAAACCTTCAACCTCCGAACAACATCCTCCCTCTTCAAACTGACACCCCACTCCCCCGAACACGCACAATGCTCCATGAAATCGTTGACTCGAACGCCTTTACACTTAACGCACTTCAAATCCTGCGTCTGCCACTCCACCACCAGACCCTGCACAGAGGCGATCATCTTCTCCTCCAGCTCCAAGCGATTATACTCCGACTCGCAAAACGAGCATTTCCACGGTCGATCAGGTGTCGTGGTAGTACTAGAAACAACGGTGTCAGGGATGAGGTCCTCATCACGACAGAAATCGAGGTCGCGCGCTAGGGTGCAGTTATCGCAGATAACCTGTTGCATCCGTAGACTCTCGGAGGGGTTCTCGAATCGCGCTTCGTTGCTGAATTCCCTGATTTCAAACAATGCTAATAACTCCTTGCGGAGGAGACGCGCTTCGAGGGTGATATTCTTATCCAGACTCAGAACTTGCATGAGGGATTTGACGAGTTGCAGGATTGGATTCGAAAGTTTGAGATGTGAGCCGGGAAGAAGAGGGAAGACGTAATCAGAAGCCAACTCAGGGTGCAGCATTTCGTCTTTTTGACGACGGATGAGACCTGCGATCTGTCGCTTGAGAGGTTTTTCGAAGGCTTTGCCAAGTATGATTTTATCTTCTTTGTCATCGCTCAAGACACCAACTGGGAGTTGTGTAGCGCGAGGAGTAGATTCGACGCCATCAATTGTCCGCGGTCGCTTGAGTTTATGCATCACCTCAATTAACTCCACCACCCAATCGTGGAAGATAGGCTGCAAACTCGTAGGCAAGAACTTGTTAAGCTGCCAATGCATAACCGTATCAAGCGTCTGATTCTCCGCCTCAACAACCTCCTGACACGCCTTCCCACCGTAATTAAATTCATCATACCAAACCAGGTAATCCCAATATTCCTTAATCTCCAGATCAATGAAATGGAACAATGGTTTCGCCTTGATACTCTTAAGAATGTACTGCGAGTATGCATACGCATTTCCAACCTCCGCTTTAGTAGTTTGCAAAAGCAAACGATTAGCGGAGGCAAATACGACGTGCGAGCCTACGCGTCGGAAATCCGTCATGAGTTGTTGGAAGGCTTTGCGGGACATCATTTGCACGTAATAATGCAAGGAGCGATCGTAGAGGAAAGACGCGGGGTTTTCGACCCAGCGGACGAGGTGTTGTACCATTACGTCGGCCATGCTGCTTCCGCGGGTTGCTTCTACCCACCATGCTTTGACCATCTCGCGGAGGACGTTGACGCCTGCTGTTGCGAAGGCGTTGTCGGCGTAGAGAACGTTCGTTCCGTCGCCTGAGCCATCGTTTGCTGGGGCTGCAGGGTTGAAGGAGATCGAGTCGCTGCCTTCAAGCTCATTGATGAGAGAAGAAGTGAGGATCGTGTTGATGGCCAAATTCTTGATATCGAGCTCGATACACACCGATGGGTACGTGCCAGGGTTATTGACAGAAGGCATCTGAACAGTATCCAAAGGCCCCAAAACATCATCCTGTTCATACCCAGCATGATCCGGTCTCGGACCACCAGACCACCATAAAACAACATTGTTCTTTTGAAGTCGTCGGGCATACGCGATATCGATGAGAAATCGAGGATCGTCACGCTCAAGATTGCAAAGAGGTATATCGCCATACCGCGCCAACTCGGTTAGATGCATGATCCAAGAACCAAGACTGAGATAATGGTTGATAAGTCTCTTTGCGACGAAAGATTGCCAGCCAATTGGCGGCATATTGCTATCGGCAACCTCATACTTAAGAGGTAGAACGGGAAACTCTCGAAGCATCGGCACATCATGGAGGAGCATTTTTCGTTGTGGTGATTGAATGATAAGCATGAGTGGCTTACTTTCGTCATTTCGCATCTTCTTGATGAGATCTCCAACCTCTAGCAGGGCTTTTCGTCTTGTTGTGACTTGCTTGGTGTTGAACTGAAGTCTCTCCTGGTATTCAAAGCAAGTCTGCCATGGTTGGCCTTCCGACTCTGCTTCTCTTCGAGCCAGTAAATCGGCGTAAATCTTGGTGATATTTGGAAGATCCTGGGCCGAGTCCTTAGATCTTTGCAGGGTAATAACGTGAGCTTGCTCGCCCGTTGTCGAAAATAATGCAAATACTTGACGATCGCCCGCTACGACATGATAAAGGTATAGGTATGCCATGGGCGAACTCGACAGGTATGGGTTCTTGGAAGTGGCGGGACGAAGACCTGAAAGGTCAAAACCAGATTCCAAACCCTTACCCAGAACACCCGACTGTGTCTCATCGAAAGTACACAGGCTACCTAACTGAAGGACTGCTCTCACACTCAGCGGCACTTGCTTCTCATACACACCCTCAACACTGGGGTGGTTGAACAACAGCGACAACTTCTGGGCATCATTGACATAAACATCCTCAGGCATAGTAAGCTTGAAAAGATGCACCGAAGGATGCCCATTCGGTAAAGTATGATTGACCTTCTGAGCCTCACAGCCATTGACTTCAATATCCGGGAGCTCCTTTCCTTTCAAATTTAAGAAGATCTGTCTCGGTACTTTAATCTTGATAGTATGAACTTTCGAATCAATGAGGATAAACGCCATAACAATTCCAGGACTCTCAGTAGCTCTCAATTGAAGAACTTGCCAAGTACTCTTGAAAGTTAATTCGGCTTGCTGGCGGAAAGTCGCACCAATATTGTTCTGGGCACTAGCTCTAGTCTCACCAAACAAGTGACGACGACGAATCCGTGCTTGTTTCTGGATCTTCCATTTCTGCTTCTGATACTCCAGAAATCCCACGTAATCTTTGGTCGGTGAAGGCATCTTGTCTGGAAGCGCAGCATATGGATTAACCGACACCGCAACAGCAGGCTCAGGAGATTTTCTCTTGGTGGAAGATTTCTGAACCGCTTCCGTGAGTTGAGAGCCAATAGTTTTCGGTTTGAGAAGTTTGGTGCCAAAGTCCTCCATGTCTCCAACTCTTGGATCTTGGAGGTTGGTGATTTCCTCTAATGGAACCCCTTTGAACATGTCTGTCATTTTCTTCTGCTTCATTCGATCGTCCTTGATGTTGATCCTTCGTTGTAGCCAATCGGGATGAGCAACTCTTGGAACTGGATTTCGGACCTTTTGCAGCGCAGCTGGGATAGTGATAAGTTTCTGGATGACGGACCCAAGACGTTCCAGGTAGTAGTCCCAATCAAGCAAAGCTCTGGGATCCATATTCGTTGGATCTTCCTTGAGCCATTTTCGGAGGAAATACCTCTTCACTGAGGTCTCAGCCGAGAAAATAGCAACAGGAATAGCGCGCTCAGTGACAGGAGCATTCTTCGGTCTGGAGCAAATAATATACTTGCAATTTAACCCCTTATCCTTCACCATTTGCTCTCCCAAGAAATCAGCCAGACGTTTAGCAGTCGTAATTGAGGTCGACTTCTGGGTTCCATATTCCTCCAATGACTTGGACATACTTCTGTTCTCGCAAATGAGATCAATAAGTTCCTCATCAGCGAGGGTAGCTCCCTTTGAATGCAGCACGTCAAGCCATTGGTTCGCGACTTTTGCGACCGCAGCATATGTATCCGCCAAGGTTTCCCCCTCTAAGAAGAACTTGAAAAGTTGCGTTTGGAAAATCTTGATAAGTTTCAACTCTCCTCTTCGCTTGACTTCGAAACCTTTTAATTCAGCAAGACTACCATCGTCATTGAACACTGCATAACGTTTTTTCAAATTCTTGTCGGCTTCCTTCGAGGTAGGTAAGACCATAGCTCGATAAGGCCCGTCGACTTCGAAAAAGATGGAGTTGTCGCTATGGGTCTCATACTTGAACGTCTTCTTGTCGACCAAAGTCTGGTATTGATGATTGGTGAATTTGTCGTGAACAAGATGATTCAACATGACACAAGGGTACGAAATCGTGAGTTTCTTCCCATTCTTGAGCTTGAAGCCATAATTCTCAGGGAAAGTCGCTGGAAGCATACACCAAATACCATCAGTATCCAGTTCTAGAGGACGTCCAATTCGTTCAACGAGTTGTCGCGCCATTTGAATGATGTGGGCTCCAGTCAAACATGTAACACCGGCCATTTCCATAGAATACCATCGAGAACCCTTTCTCATGACATATCCATAGAAAGAATTAAGAATGACTTTGTGAGCCAATTGGAGCGAGTCGAATAAGACAATCATCTTTTTGGCATTTTCAACTTCAGCACTACTAGCACCAGCAGCTTTCAACTCGTCAGTTTTGCCTTTCCAGACCTTCTGCTTTCCCTTGTAATCATATCGTCTGTCTCGGAAATCTTTGACGGTATCGATATAGAACGGATTTTCCCTCTGGCAAATGATGGCTTCTCGTTCTACAGTCTTCGATTCGTGAATTTTGTGGTAAACTTTCTGACTGTAGATTTGAAGACGTTTTCGAATAAGTCCCACTTGCTCGTCAGCTGAGAGATCCTGGAAAGTCCGCGCGGGGCTGTTCGGCCATTTCCCTGGAAACTTCTCATTCTCGAGGGCATGTCGAATCATGAGATAATCTCCACGTTCCGCAGGAAGATATTCTGCTCTCCAAGCCCAAGGCATTCTCCTATCGCAGGTTTTCCCGGGTCGATTGAAATCGCAAGCTGCGCAGTCTGCTTCCTCAATCATAGAATCTGGTTGTAACCGATTGGTAGTCATGATATTGGGATACATAGATGCGACATCCAAATGGTAAATCAGGGGCCTTTCGCTTCGATTTGCTGTTGTCTTCAAACTAAGCAGCCTATCAGTAATTTGTTGTTTGACTTCGTCATAGTTGGTGACATCGTCAAGCGATTTCTTCTCTTCAACCGTGATACTGAACTTCAGCGCAGAATCCAGATCCGCTAGAAGTTCGTCGATAGCCGTGGTATCGACCGCAAAGTTGACAGGAATATCAGCGCGGAAAACTCCAGCTTCAATACTTTCAACGTGACCACCAACGTACGTCTCAGATTCCAGAAGATGCCCATCCCAAAACGATTCCTTCGGTGAAACATGCTTATTCGGTAGAACAATTTCCTTCTTGTAAGCTTCCACCATGAGCAACATTTCACACAAAGTTCCAGTTCCTTTTCGTAAAACAGCATCCGGACCCAGGGGAATAATCGTACACAACGAGAAAATAAAGGGATGCACGTATTTCATGTACAAATAATAAGTCGCCACCGCATCGGAAACCGAGTACTCGGCAAGTGTTTGGGGCCGCTCACTGGCAAACCTCAGCATGAGTTCCGGATCCAGCTCGTCTGGATCGTAACCCAATTTTGCCGTAGTCACAGCTTTCAAACCACGACTTCCCTGTGGTAAATAACTGTCTCGGTTGACCCAATGAAAACAATCCATATGCGCACTATAATCGCAACAATACTGATCGTCCGCTCCCTTTCTCCAACCGATTTCTTGGTACATGTCAATTCCATTGACACTCGATCTCGCATCCACGAATGGCCAATCGAAAAAGTCTCCGTTGTAAGTTGCTATTACAGTCGGTCTGGCTTCTTTGATATGTAAAAAGAATCGTTCAATAACAGCCTTTTCGTCTGGTTCATTGAAGATCATAAAAGGCCCATCGTATTCCGGTTTTGGTGTGTACTCGAAGTCTTCAATATCTTCCGAGACAATTTCTCGGTTGGTGATTAAAAATCCTTGACCATCGATCATATACGAAATCATCATAATTTGATCAATAGCCGCATCTGGGAATTTTAAGGGTAACTTTGTCGTCTCAATATCGTACGCCATTACCACGGGATCTGCACGCTGCAAACGATCTTCTAAACATTTGATGGTGGTAGTACCGTGTTTTGCTTCGACTGAGTACCATTTTCCCGTCCGTATATCTATTTTCGTTAGCCGAAGTACAATATTTTCAACTCACTGGTGAAATCCATACCCATATCTATCATTACTCGCACATGGTATGGTACATCCCATTCCCTTATATCCACAATAAAATCGCTAGCATCCGCAACCGAAACATTAAGTCGTTTATCATCATCTTCGTCAAAAAGGTCAAAACCAGCATTTGCGCTACACCATCTATTAGCCAAAACACCCCTCCCCTCCCAGTAACCATAAACAACATACCTAGCAACCTCAGCATATGTATCCATAGCATTCATATTCTTCTTATTCTTCTCCGCAATCGGCATAATATCCCGTCTCGCCGCTAACAAATCCCCCACATTACTAAACCTCAACTCAAAGAAAGTCCTCCTGTACCCCAGAAGATGATTCGGCATCTGCAAATCCTCCTTCTCCACCTTCCTCAGACTCTTCACCACTCCTCCCCCCGGAGCCCGTTTTAACCACTCCTCCGCCTCCGCCTCATGTCCCCTCTTCACCGCAACGAGGAAATAAGGATCATATTCCAACGTAGCCTTAAACGTGCCCCCATCCTCCTCGATAAAATAACAATCCAAGCCCGCGCGTCCCTCGGGGATTTTATCATCTTCCACAGAGGTAGCTTTGAGATTTACCAGCCAGCCGACCTTCTTTTTTCCGGCGTCGTAGCGGGGAAAGCCTTGGGCTTCGTCGATGGTGTCGGCTAGCTTTACGGCTTCTCGTTTTTCGTCGTTGGAGGTGGCTTCGTTGCGATTCGAGGAGGCAGTGAAGGTTTTGGATTTCTTGGGGCCGTGGTAGGCTTGTTTTCCGCCTTTTCTGTAGCCGTTTTTGGGCAGTCTGAGACCGGGCATTTTGGTATATGGGGAGTTTGTGTTGTGGTTTGGGGAAAGCCCAATAGGGGTACGAAGGTGAGGTTCGCAGGCCTAATTAAAGAATTGCGATTTTTCAGTCCTGCATCGAGTCTTGTATTTCGAGAATGGAATTTGGTATTTGTGGTAGGGTATTTGTGTGTGGATTGTGGTGGTTGTTCAGCGCATTGAGACTGAATTTTGAAGATGCTTCTGCAACGCGTCGAGGAGCAAAAGAGCGCGTCGCGATGGCGTAAAGCTGTTCTCACCCCTGTCTTTACCCCTACGGCACCCCACAAGTGTACCACCCGCATCGAAACTTCACCATCTGATCCATACCTACTCAACCCCTCCATCATCCATTGCTCAACAAATCCAAAAAAATGGCAGGCGACACAAGAGACTCCAATTCCTCCTCAGAGGTAACCCCTCGAGGTCCACCCCCAGGCGAAACCTCACCACCCGCCCACGTCCAATCCCCCAAAATCTACGAAGTCTTCTCCGCCCCAAAAAGCGCCAACGCCCTCCCAGAAGGTTCAGGCCAAAATACCGCGGGAAGCACGCCAGAGATTCCAAAGCTGGCAGATGCGGTGAAGACGGTGCATTTGCAGGATTTCAAGCAGGTGCATATGTATCCCTGTGTGCGGGAGAGTTTGTTGACGGGCATGGGTGGTGCTTTTGGGATTGGGGGGTTGAGAGCTATTTGGGGGTGTACGTCTTTCCCCAGCGATCGCTATTCTTATCTCTGAGTTACTGGAGGAAAGGGATCATGTGTTGAATAAATGGAATGCTAATTATCCCATTCAGCACCCGTATCAAAAATCGCCAATTGGGCTGTTGGATCATTCGTATTCATATCCCTAGGGAGCTACGAATTTTGTCAATACCGCAGAATGCTAGAGAAAGCACATATGAAACGAGCAGTCGAGATTATCGATCGAAAGAAGAACGAGAAGGAAGCCGAGGCAAAATTAAAAAGGGACGAGAGGAGGAGGTTAAAAGAGGAGCTGGATAAGAAAGCCGAGGAGGCATTGAAGAATAAAAGTAGTTGGAAGTTTTGGTGATGGCGGAAAAATCTGGGAGGATTGTTGTATTATGATGTATTATTTTGGACGGTGTAAATGATATACTTCTTCAAGAAGTGATTGGGTTAAAGTCATATTTTGAACATCGCAAATATGGTTGGGGAAGGTGAAACTCGTTCACAAAAATGGGGCAGTCCCTAGTTCCTCTAGTAGGAACATCTCTCCTCACGTTTCGCAGAGAAAATCCAAGGATCTCCATACGGTGTGCTCATTCTATGAATCCTATGATAACTGTCCTGTGGAAAAAATGTACAACTAACCATTGAAATTGAAAATCCCCAAGAGATTTCATCTCGAATGGTCTTCCAAAATGGTGAAAACTCCATGCCGACTCCTAAACCAGTACAGCTGCTTCGCAAAGCATGGGGAATATCCCAATAAATAAATCCTAACGCCAGCGCTGTGCCAAGAAAACCTACTCCTATTCCACCCAGATTATAGTGACCGTAAGACGCCGCTGTATCACTCCCGTGTCCCCTCTCAAACCTAAACCTGGAAAGTCACAACGCCATTATTCTCGGCCTCCATGAACCTGACCCTGCTGGCTCGTTCCTGGGCCTCTTCACGTTCAGCCTTCTCAGTTCCCCTTCGTCTCTCATTTCGACGGGCCCTTGCCTCTCTTGCCTCTCGGGTTTTGTAGTCCGCCATTTGCGCCTTCCGTTTCTGAGCTCGGAGATGTGCCTCCTGTGCCGTAGGCTTGAAGCCGATTCCATTGATTCCTTCCCCGTCGTCCTCTGGATCCGAGGGGTCATGGCCAGTGATTTCGTCGTCATGCCAGGTCAGAGCTGCTCGTTCAGGATCGATAATCGTGGGTAGGTTTTCCGGATCTAAATTCTTCAATGCTTGAAGGGGGGGAGTACCAGCACGGCCGGATTTTCGACCTCTGGATTTCGAATCGGATAATCGGTTGATACTTGGATATGCCCGTTTCAATCCTGCTCCCTTCAGTTTTCCCATCGGACTTCCTGATTTGAAAATCACAGGGTCCAAGTCGGTACGTCGTTCGTTGGTCTCGCTGTCTGGTAGAGTCACTTGAGCAATGGACGTGGAATCCTTAGGTAGTGTAAAGGGACGTGTCTCGAGCTTCGATTTCTGTATCTTGCTCGTTCGCATATCTGGAGTCTCCGGTATTTCCGTCTTTGATCGCTTTCTCACGCCCATGTCGTCGTCTTCTCCCTCCTCGGCAATCCTGAATGTGCTTTTTGGGAGGTTTGTGTGTTTGCCCTCCAGATCCAGCTTCGATACGGCCCCATCTCCGATCTGTAGGCTCTGAAATTGTCTTGACACCTTGGTGCGTGGACTGCCTCCCCGATCTTCGTTTATCTCGTCGATCTCGTTGGGTCTCGTTGTGGCAGTAGCTCGTATCCTTGGTGAAGAGAAGGGCGGGGTTGGAGGAATTGGGGGGCTTCGCTTTCGTTTGGGGGATATGATATCGAGGTGGGTGTTTGGGACTGGGAGTGACGAGGAGTCCATGTTTTATCTTCGGATGGCACAAAGAAACAGTTGGAGGTGTAGAGAGCGCAAGTGGCCGAAAATCTGGAGGCGGGCGAAAGAGGAAGTTGGTTCGATCAAGCTCCTGAGCGCGACAGAGGTTTAGAAGCTTCCAGCTCACTCTTTCAGCTACTTGGACTATTAATGAAGCATATTAAAACTGTCTCCATGGGCCGAGTTGTGGTGTTGAAGGTAAGGTTGGGGGGAAGGTGGAAATGAGGGGACGTAAGGAGGTTGGGGAGCTATCTCCCGTGGGAAAGAAGGGCTTTGGTGGTTTGGCAACAAGGTGCTGCTTGCAGAGGGCAAAGACAGATGCAGGTATCAGAATCCACGGCGATTTGACGTTGAGTAACTGTTCGCTGTCCAAGTTTGTGTACCTATTGTATCGTCTTCAGAGTGGATGCAGTTGCAGGTGGGACAATGTCAACGTGGGCGTTTGGCGGGGTTGGAACCTTGAAGGTGGAGGCTGAGATTCCACTAAAGCCGATTGGAGTGAGGAGCATGTGATCACGTGACTCTATAATCTTAGCCAATTGAGCTCTTCCTCACTATTTTTGTTGCACTTCGCAAATTCATCATCCGTCGTCACATTTCATTTCGCTTGAGGCGCATCCACAAACCGATTGCTCACTTACACTCTGGTAGATCCGATTGCTTACCCAGATACGCTTGGGAAAATAGGACAGGAAGACTAGACGCGCGATAAAATAAGGCCAGGAATTAACTTAAGCCAAGACGTAATACCGTCACTTTTCTCTAGATTATGTTTAGGATCCAAACATCACCAGAAAAGCTCTTCTTTCAACCAAGTTTTTGTAACTCTAATCGAAGCTACCAACTGCCTCAAAATATTCAACTTCCCAGTCAGCTTTGATCTTCGTAACATAAAATTCATCAAAATACTTGAACCACTTCTGGGTCCTCTTCGTTACCGTTGAATACATCACTCGACGAGCTGCTCGCCCGGTGAACTCTGTCAGTGTCCGGCAAGAAAGGTCCCGGAGAATGATTCTTTCTTAACTTACTTACTCAACTTGCATTTGTAATCGTAAGAGTGTAATGTGTCTTGAAGATGACTAGAATAAAATTCCTGGTGAGATTACCCCTGAGCAACCAAGCCTCGTTTATTGGTTAGCTCGTGTATTCCAGGCACCAAGGCCAAAATCTCACCCATGCGATGATTTCTCACCCCGCGGACTACTAAACTTCTAGTTAGCTCTCCAGCCTCATTGAAAAGCTTCAATAAGCCCTGTTTCTGGCTCGTTGATTTCCCGATCTGAACACGGTATACCTTAAAGCCCTACTTTCCCTCTCAAAACCCACTTCCTCCTGCGTTTCGATCCCGTCATTGGAGCAGGAAACACGTGATCGTTCCCAACCCAACTTTTGCGTAGCCATAGAAAGTATCACAAAAAAAAAGGAAAAGGGCCGGAAGAGAAGAGAAATGGAGGAGCATGAGATTGCAATAGAAACCCAAAGACGGAAACGAGCATTCAAACCTAAATCCCGGAATGGATGTAAAACCTGCAAGTGAGTCCTCGTTCCCAGCACTTCAGTTCTCAAAATTCTCCGCAGATTTCCCATTTTGGAAATCTGCGAGATAAACATACCACCTATACGATCATAGCTGCACAAGAAAAGGCTACCCATACCTAACCAATCTACCAAACCCAGAGCCCGACGAATAAAATGCGACGAGCAGAAACCCTCCTGCGCACGCTGTCTCCTCACAGGTCGAAAATGCGACGGCTACGCACCTACTCATCTCCCCCCCTTGCAAGTCCCCTGCATAGTTCTAGCACCTGTCACCGGTAGAAACGCTAGTACATCCAGTCCCCACTCCAAGGAAGAAGTGAAGAAATTACTACCCTACCACCTCTTCCATTCCCCCCAAGAGAGAAGATCATTTGATTTCTTCTTAAAGTGTACAGTTCCTCAATTATCAATCGTGGTAACGAGTGAGTTTTGGACGAGGAACGTGTTGCAAGCTGCTCATCACGAGGTCGCTATTAAGTATGCGATCGTAGCTTTGGGCGCGCTGCATGAGGGATGTGTGAGGGGTGATTCGAGAATAAGATGGGAAGGGCAAGAGGGGAGTAGATTGAACTTTGCGACGAGTCAGTATGTGAAGGCCATTGGTCATTTTTGTGATCCTGAGAGGAAGGAGAAAAAGAGGATGGACGTCGTGCTTATTACCTGCATTTTATTCATTTGCTTCGAGGTGAGTGATTCCCCGTTTGAGATAAAGGAGAGAAAACATAGTGTTTACTTACTGGTTCTTCTCAGTTACTAAGATGCCAGCTTGACTCTGCACTGTCCCATATTAATGGTGGTGTAAGAATCTTGGAAGAGTTTCAGAAGGAGGGTCCTCTTACTATTCCGGCCATTCCTTATGTTTCAGTATCGACGGTTCGCAATATTTTCAACCGTCTCGATTCGCAAGCTAGTCAACTTACCTTTGGACGTCGTCGCCATCTTTTATCCGGATTGCCTAACATGACACTTATCACTCGACAGCTGAAATTCTCAACTTTGGAGGATGCACGTACTGCACTTGACGATATTTGGAGCTCAGTAACTTTAAATATCGCGACCGAACCACCATCATCTATGTCAGCCTGCGAAGCGAAAAAGAACCTGGAGAAAATGCAGAGTTCCATCAATCAAGAACTTGAGACATGGATCCAGAATTTTGGAGCCTTGGTAAACTCGCTTAAGAGCAAAGGAGATCTCGATGCACCGATGCGGAACTCGATAAACACGATGAAGCTGCAATGGACAACGATTCGCTTGCTTCGGCAGACGGATGCTGCTTTGATGGTTGAGGATGAGATGTTTTGGGATGGTTTTAAACACGAGTATGAAGTCATGCTCGCAATGGCTCAGACTATCGTGGACCACTCGACACCAATACCACTTTCAACACCGAAACCCCCAAAATCTACGAAAGACTCACCGATCACCGAGAAGGCTTCAAAACAGTCTGGAGAAGAGTTACTCTTTTATCTAGATAACTCCATCCTATTCCCCCTCTTCTTCATAGTAGCTAAATCCCGAGACAGGAAGCTACGACGCAAAGCTCTAACCCTCCTCGAACAAGCCAATAGACAAGAAGGAGTTTGGAACTCGAATCTACTCGCGAGGGTAGCAAGAAGAATTGTAGAAATTGAAGAGGAGGGATTGGAAGCAGAGGCTCTGGAAAGGATACCGAGGGAGAGAAGGGTGTGGCGTGCTAGTGGGTTGTTTGGACTTGCTCCACGGAGAGCAAAGGTTGTGTTTGTGAGAGTGGGAAGGTCTCCGGTGGAAGAGTATCTTGAGTGGTGATAAATAAGAAAGGGCTTTTTAGGGGTCAGAAGATATTTTGATTACTTGAATTAGAGAGGTGACCCTCGCTTTGCGCACAATTGAATGCTTAGAATGTGCGGAGCAGTCTACTGCAATTAGAAATGTGGTTTAAGAGTATCTAGGAGAATTGAGAAGGCGAGTTGCTAGCTCTTCTAAACGTCCTTAGATAATACTTTTTATCCCGACTTAGGCAGCTATATACTTCTACCGGGATTAAGGGGTCTACTAGTATAACTTAGTAATTAAAAGCGTAATATGAAAAGAGTATTATAGTTTATATATATAGAATTAAGCTACCTAGGATCGTAATACTAATAGTACTTAATCGAAGCTAGATGACCTAAGCTAGATTCCTATATACTTTCGAACTATAACTAATATATAAATAGAAATGTAATTCACTTAGAGTATTTAGATAGTATTAAGTATACTCTATAGAATAGTATTATTAAAAGTTAAAAGAATAGTACTTATATATTTCGTTAATATATATAACGTGGTTTACTACCGAGCGACGCATATTACCGAGCGACGTACTTTCCTCTACCCTGCCACCTAAAGGGTAAAATTAAATAATCATAACATATTATATTAATTAATCTGAATCTGAATCTGATGAACTAGAAGTATCTACAGCCTCTTAACAAGTTCGTGTATTATAACTAGACTTCCTGTAGGTACTACATTGTCGCCCAGACGGCTGCCCCTCCTTTTGCCTACCCTCCTTAGAGCGCTTGTTACGTCGAGCCTGTTCCTCTACTTCCTTCTAAGCTAATATGTCCTACGTATCCTCTATAGTAAGTACCCCCCCTTGACGGACCTGAGTCTTTTTAGCCCTCTAGCGTTTACTTAGTGCTTCATTTGCCTTCTAAAGGGTATAGACTTCGGCTAATAATAAAGTCATCTCATGAGCTAACAGCTCTATACCCTTAGCTAATATAGCTACTGTCTAGAAAATAGAGGTTAGTAAGCTTCCTTGATAACGTGTAATCCGATTCTTAACTAATGTTATCTATAAAAGAGTATTAGTTAGGTTATAAGGAAGGAGTCTATAAGACCTAAAGGTTAATATCAGTAGAGGGGGTCTATAATACTATATTTCGCCTATATATTCTTAATTAGTTAATACTATGTGCTAATAAGCTCTAGATCTTCGTATAAGGCTCTTTAGAAGTTGTAAACATGATTAAAACATGTCTTTAACTCTAGTTATTATTAAATGAATTAATATACCTAGTTCTTACTAACGTATAGTACCTCTTAAGATTTAAGTAGGAGATTTACTATATCTTTAATACTAGTTAGACAGGGTGTAAATCCTCTTAAATCTAGATTAAGTATATATTAAATAATTATATCCTCCTCTAAGTTATTTAATTTATAATAATTAGCTTTAATTTTAGAGTAATAGGTTTAGCTAGCTATTCTATATTAAAGTGTTACTTTAGAGACCTTATAGATCTTTACTAGAGAGTGTTTACTTAGCTTTTTAGACTTTTAAATAGCCTTAATAGCTAGAATTATTTACGCTTCTTAGGTTTTAATTTCTATAATAAATAGTTAAAAAAACGTGTCTTAAAGTTTATAAGAAGTAGAGTAGAGAAAAGTACGTCGCTCGGTAATATACGTCGCTCGGTAGTAAACCACGTTATATATATAAGTAATATATAAGATAAGTTTTAGATTTATAAATAATCTTTAATCTTATATACTTTTAAATAATTTTAAAGTTAATATTATATAACTTCTATAGTACTTTAAGCTTTATTTAACTATAAAATCTATTTAAATAACTTTCTAATAATTATCTTAGCTTTTTCGACTTAGACGATTTTAGAAAACTAATATTTTACTTACTTAGTAAGATATAGAGATAGAGTACAGCTATAGTTTCTTCTTAAGCCTTTAAGAGTATTTTATTTATCTTTAAAGTAAGCTAACATTTTAATAAATATTTTTATTTATTAGAATAAGTATAACGTAGTTTACTACTAAGCGACGTATATTACCGAGCGACGTACTTTTCTCTACTCTACTTCTTATAAACTTTAAGACACGTTTTTTCAACTATTTATTATAGAAATTTAAACCTAAGAAGCGTGAATTATTCTAGCTATTAAGGCTATTTAAACGTCTAAAAAGCTAAGTAAACACTCTATAGTAAAGATCTATAAGGTTTCTAAAGTAATACTTTAATATAGAATAGCTAGCTAAACCTATTACTCTAAAATTAAAGCTAATTATTATAAATTAAATAACTTAGAGGAAGATATAATTATTTAATATATACTTAATCTAGATTTAAGAGGATTTACGCTCTATCTAACTAGTATTAAAGATATAGTAAATCTTCTACTTAAATCTTAAGAGGTACTATATATTAGTAAGAACTAGGTATATTAATTCATTTAATAACAACTAGAGTTAAAGACATGTTTTAATCACGTTTATAACTTCTAAAGAGCCTTATACGAAGATCTAGAGCTTATTAGTATGTAGTATTAACTAGTTGAGAATATATAGACGAAATATAGTATTATAGACCCTCTCTACTAATATTAACCTTTAGGTCTTATAGACTCCTTACTTATAACCTAACTAATACTCTTTTATAGACGACATTAGTTAAGAATTAGATTACACGTTATTAAGGAAGCTTACTAACCTCTATTTTCTAGACAGTAGCTATATTAGCTAAGGGTATAGAGCTGTTAGCTTATAAAATGACTTTATTATTAGCCGAAGTCTATACCCTTTATAAGATAAATGAAGTACTAAGTAAACGCTAGAGGGCTAAAAAGACTCGGGTCTGTTAAGGGGGGGTACTTACTATAGAGGATACATAGGACGTATTAGCTCAGAAGGAAGCAGAGGAACAGGCTCGACGCGACAAGCGCTCTAAGGAGGGTAGGCAAAAGGAGGGGTAGCCGTCTGGGCGATAATGTAGTACCTATAGGAAGTCTAGTCATAATACACAAACTTGTCAAGAGGCTGTAGATACTTCTAGTTTATCAGATTTAGATTTAGATTAATTAATATAATATGTTGTGATTATTTAATTTTACCCTTTAGGTGGCAGGGTAGGGGAAAGTGCGTCGCTCGGTGATATGCGTCGCTCGGTGGTAAACCACGTTATAGTTAACGTGTTTCACAAGCGAGTCGCCTACCCAAGCGAGTCGCCCACTTTCCTAGTCGCGTACCATCTACTACCTTTAAATCACAATGGCTTAACACTACAACATTCAATTACCTTCTTAAGAAGCCAGCATTATTTTAGCGACCCAAGCACTCGAAAACAACGCGCTATTGACCGAACGAAGCGCTGTAAAGATTTACTAGGTTCCTCGAAAGACTCTCTCCGATCGACGCGCTGGAAAGCCTCCACGACGCGATTGCTAGCCTAATTCGAAAAAACTTACGAAGCTAGAGGAGGATATAATAGTTAGATATATATTAGAGTTGGATTCGCGAGGGTTTTCGCCTGCAAGGAATATGGTACGAGATATGGCTAACAATCTGCTAAGAGAGTGCGACGGAAAGCCTGTGGGCAAGAACTGGCCGGACAACTTTATTAAACGTACACCTGAGCTTAAAACTCAATGGAGTCGTTCTTATGATTTTCAGCGAGCTTTGACTAAGGATCCGCGAGTTATTGGCCCATGGTTCCCGCTTGTACAGTCTGTTAAAGAGAAATATGGTATTCAAGAGGAGGATATCTACAACTTTGACGAAAGTGGCTTTATGATGGGGGTTATTTCGTCCTAACTAGTTGTTACAAGCTCAGAAACGCGTGGGAAGCGAAAGCAAGTTTAGCTAGGCAATCGTGAGTAGGGTATAGTTATTTAGAGAGTTAACGTAACAGGATAGGCAAACTTACTATTCATTATATTCGTAGGTAACGTGAGATAACTAAGGCTACAACTAAGCGTAAAAGTTGTAAGAGGAAGTATATTAAGGGTTAAGAGACATTAACAGTAGGTAAGGTAGCTAATTTAATTACTTCTAAGGAAACTAGCGACCAGAAACAAGGTGGAGAGTCTAGGAAGAGAGTTCGCGCAGACAGGCACTGTAGCCTTTGTAGTAAAACAGGGCATAATTCTCGTACTTGTCAGGCAGAAGTATTAGATGTAGAAGATAGCGACATTTCCGAATAGTACTAGATAGCGTCTATAGTTATAACAAAATGTGTAGTGTTGAGTATTTTGCATCGTAATAATACTAGATTGAAAAAGTGGGCGACTCGCTTAGGTGGGCGACTCGCTTGTGAAACACGTTACTTATATAACCTTACTTAATATCTATATAAGTAATATATAATTAGTATTCTTATCTAGAACTAATTCTTATTACTTATATTTATATTTATACTAGAGCTACTAGTCTATAGTACTAATTTATTCGTGTGTCTTGAGAGGACGACGAGCCGTCTCCGCAGCCTTGCGTTTTTGAAAAGCCTGGGAGAAAGCCTTAAGAAATGATAGGCTACTGGCGTTGTTGAAAAGAACCCGATACTACTGTGGCGTTTGAAGTGCATGAAGCTGAGCCCCCTATCGCTAGAGTTTACTGGGTGATAAGAACCACGTACCCGGCTGGCTGTTGAACTAAACGTATTCGACTTTCCTCCAGATGGGACCAGACGTTGCCTTAGCCGTTACTGGTATCGTTCTTGCAGGCCCTGGGCTTTCGATACTTTTTCGCGATTTCGGCGCTTACATCGTCAAGAAAGTCGATACAATCAAGAATGCCCCCAAGCTCGTGCTGGAACTCCAGAACGTTGGCCGAGCCTTCTGCGAAGGACGTTTACAAGCCAATTTAGAAATTGCTGAGAATGCCTTTGAGTTCCAGGGCCTGAGAGATGAACTGCGAGCAGATTTAGTTCGAAGTTTGGAGAAAATGCGCCATGAACTTCTTCAAATCGACGACTTACTCCATAAGTTGGTTGGTGAAAATCGAACGGTCAACCGATTCAAACTTGCGATGCCGCCTCTTTGGACTTGGAGAACTGACGCAAAACGAATTATACGAAACTTCGACAAATCGCAAAGCAATTTCCAGGTTACCATCAACATAGTCGAACGATGCCACCAAGCCTCAGTTCAAACTCTTCTACCATTGTCGGTAGACAAATACAAGCCCAGAGTCAAACCAGATGGCTCGCCCTATACCCCGCTCGTACCGAATTCACATATTTCAATGGGATCTGCAGAGATTCGTGACAAGGAGGGAAACCCGATCTCGACCAAAATCATAATTGAGCACTCGAACGAATCATCGAGAGAGTTGGTTCCAATCATTGCCAGTCATTTGACCAAGAACAAACATCAAACAGGACTTTTAAAGTGTCTGGGATATCATGGGAACGAAAATTCATATCTTGTCTTTCAACAGCCGGAAGGTTTTGGTAGTCCATCAACACTTCATGCTACAATGTTGAAAACTCCGTCGAATGAAAACCCAGGAGGAGGACACCCGTTGGAATATCGGTTACGACTAGCTCACCTTGTCTCGATATCAGTGTTGTCGGTCTTCAGTAGAGACTTCGTGCACAAAAATATTCGACCTGGCACAATTCTTCTACTCAGGCCTGTCCGATCAGACAACATGGACCAAAGGCAAAGTTTGGTTTCCGCAGAACCTTATCTGATTTACTGGACAATGCTGAGAAAAGCAAGTGATCTTTCTTCACTGAGAGGGGAAACAAGCTGGGTACGGGATATCTACCGACACCCACAGCGAGCAGGCTTACAGCCTCAAGAGCGATACAACATCCGTCACGATATATACAGTCTTGGTGTCTGCCTTCTTGAAATTGGGTTATGGGAATCATTGGTCGTGACCAAGAGGGATACTGATGCTCTTTTAGTCGACCCCCATGATGCCTACGATGTTAGCCAGCTGATCTTGTCTGATATGTATCAAGCTGTGGCTGTTGGACTCCAATTGATTGGGAGAGACCAGGTTGATTCAATTGACGTTCTGACGAAACCATCATTTGTCATGAAGGTTTTAGTTGAGTTGGCTCGGAGGGAATTGCCTCAACGGATGAGGACGCCATATGCGGATGTAGTTGTGTCTTGTTTAACATGCTTTGAAGAGGGGCTGGGTGAGGATACCGACTTCGAGGGAGATTCGGAGTCTGCAGCCCTTAAATTCAAGATGGTGGTAGTAGAAGCCCTGGCGCTAATGTATTGAAACCGAACTAGTTAGGACAGTGCTGCTCTAATAAGTTCTCCAGTGAAGCAAAACGTACCCTATCCTATTCCCTCCTTGTTTGTACTCAGTAACTCGTCGCCGACACCAGTGGTGAATAACCATCTCGCCTAAATTATGGGCCCTAGTCCCACTACCCCTAGCATTGTGCGCTAGATGTTATAGTCACCTTTAATTATATCTCTATCGCTTATAAAAGGCTAGTTAGTCTAGTAGTTAAAGGGTTAGACCTATAATATTCTTTAATTAAAAAGACGTAAAAATACTTACGGTAGTAGATTAGAGTCTTACTATTATAGGTCTTAAAAAGACGTGGAAATACTTACGGAAGTAGATACTCAGCTATTATTTTTTTTTGCGTGGGCTAATGTACACTTCTACTATCTCAGGTGTATCGTATAAGCAATTCCTTTTCTTTACTCCGAGCCCGCGCCTTTCTATGCCCCCCGCCCTGGAATTTAGCGAGGTCCCTTACTGAAATGTAGTGATTATCACCTACTTGGGCAAGTATTTAGTGAGGGCCCTCAGCCAATTTTCAGCTTGTTTTTCGCTTATACTCAACACCCCCCTTTTTACTACTATCGGCTGTGTATAATACAAATATAGGTGTAATCAGATATAAACTAGTAGAAATTAAAGCTATTTATAAATTCTATCCTTGGAAGTTATTATCCCTACTATGCTTAACTACCTTTTCTAGAGTATTTCTAAGCTCTATTATCACCTTATCTATTATACTCTGGGGTACTCTTATCTACTCTTCTATCTACAAACGTTTAAGATATACCTTATTTCTTGGTTAGACTTTTCTCTTCCTTAACTATTACCTTATATACCTCCAAATCTGCTCTATTGGGTTTATATCTGGTGACTAGGGAGGGTGAAGGAGCTGCTAAATGGAATAGTAGAATAATACCTCTTTAGTTACCTTGTGGCTGTAAGGGCTGGCATTATCTATAACTAAATGTATAATCTTCTCTCTCCCTATCTTACGTAGTTCCTTATACTAACAGAACAACTTTAGCTTAAGAAACCTCTTATAAAGCTGGTACTAATCTACCCCTCCTTTACCCCTGTCCCCTCTCTTATATACCTGTTTATTAAGGTAATTGTGTAGTTGCGCCCTCTTTCCAGGTACAGCACGTCCTTTACTTGCCTAGTAGTCCCCCTTCGCCTGTTCTAGCCAGTTGAACTCTCTTTCTACGTGGTGTAACTATTGTGCGTTGGCCTCGGCTAAATGCTTCTCTACGTCCTTAACTTCTTGTATTGTTTCTGGGTTAAATATGTGGTGAGGACCTTGACGAGAACTAAGGCAGATTGCGCCAAAGAACTGACCATCTGAGTAGCCCTTTACTGTCTCTGTTCGTATATCCTTGTAGTAGTACTTGTCTTGCTTTTGCTAGTACTGATCTGGTCTATTGTCGAGTTCTATACGTAGTGCTGTAGTATCTATGAATATAACTTGAGAGATATCTATCTTAAGGAGACGTTCTGTACATTTAACACGCGTTTCTATAATTTCTGGGGTAAGTTTAGGCTTCTACCCTCCTTGTATAAAGGAATAACTAGCGTTGTATAAGATTTGTTGAAATGACGATTCTGAGACATTCTTACGCTTGTCTGTGTTGCCCTAGAGACTAAGCTTGTAAAGGTGTGTAATATTCGTCTTCTACTACTTGTCTCTGTTATTTATAACCTTGTTAATAATATGTTTACGTAACTCTGGGGTAACTTTGCGTGGTTGGCCTGAACGAGGTCTATTCTGGACGACAGAGGGTACTGTAAGGCGTTGACCCCTTGAATTCCTGTTCCGGGTACGAGAAGCGTTCTCTCGAGCCCTCTTTCTCATCTTCTTAACACTACTCTCTGAAATACACACCTATTCTAGGTTTGGTTACACCTATAAGAGTGACTCCTCCTTGTTGGTATTCTGTCTAGATCTGCTGATAATTTGGATACGTTACCAGATGGGGCATTCCCTGCGCGTTGTCTTAGGTATATGTAATACATGCCTCTTTAATTTTCTCGTTTTTTTTACTATGTTAGTGTGGTGGTTGTAGAATAATTGAGAAGTGCTCAGTAGGTGTTTATGTGGTGATCGCTTTATTTTGGTGCTAAAAAAGTGGTGACGAGCTGAAGGGCCCTTACTAAATACTTGCCCAAGTATAGGCTATTTTATATAATAAGGTAATTAAATGCTAAATGAGCAAGTGGCATGAGGAGAACGGAGTGAACTAAATGTATTCTATACTTTGAAGCATGAAAGACAAAATATTAAATGCGCTATTACTCTACATTTCGACTCTCTTGCGACAATATATACTAAATTCTCCAATCCACTCTCTGATATTTAGTGTGTGTATACCGCTACTCGAGGAACCCTCCTAAAAAGGTACGACTACTAAAGTAATCGCCATTATCGTCTTATTCGCTCATTCTTTAATACGTGTCTTATATAAAGTTGTATAGTAGACTCGTAGTGGATATAAAACTGATAGTAAAGTAAATAGTAGGTTCGTACCTGCGCCTAACTATATATTATTACTTACCGTCCTCTTTTTTCGAACAATTTAGCTTTATTATACTAGATTCAAAGATAAGGTTTTCAATTGTCTTAGGTATCTAGAATAATTATTTTTAATTATCTAAGATATCTTATATAACTTTAAAGAATATAGCTACTATTTACCTCTGCTTTTAATATTAGTAGCAAAACAAATATACAAAGTAAAATTTTCGCGATATATCTCTAAAAAGAAATAGCGACTACTAGCTAGGAATTTAGTAAATCTCTCTCGTTAAGATTTAGTACTCTCTTCCTTTAAACTTTAGCGACTAGACACTAATTTTAAGTGATAGCTAGCTCTCCCCTCTCTAAGAATTTGTGCCTACCTCTGAATTTTAGCGTTCTAGCGTAGGGCTCTAGAAATTATCGGTATAATTAATAAAGAAAAATGATTATAAGAGAGGAAAAAAGTTATATACTCGTTTTCTATATATACGATATATTACTTAGTAAGTGAATAAGTAAGCTCGTTACTATTTACAAGGTACCTATAGGAGAGTTAAGAAATTGCATTTATAAGTTTTCTAGATTCTAGGTGTTCTAGGTTTAGAGTTTTTTTTTATAACTTTAAGTTACTATCTAGGAAAGAGAAGTCTAACTTTTCTACTGAAAACAGAAAATCGTAAAATAAACATCATAAGTCGTAGTAAATAAACCGTGATTTTAATCCAGGATAATAAAGCTATTTAAAGACAAGAAATACAACGCACCCAGTATATCTATAGCCATTTTTCAACGTCTAACAAAAAGTAATGAATAAAAAGAAAAATATATATTCAAAGAAAGTAATAAAGGACAATCATAAAAACCGCACACATCATGGTATATAAAAAAAGAAAAAGAATGGTGCAGCTTGTAGATCCCAAGTCCCAAGTTCCTTCCAAGTTCCAATCCCCCCAAGTCCCAAAAACACCTTTCCCCTATTTCACCCATCACCGATGAACCATAACCCAAGGCGTATACCTCATTCCCTCCAAAGAAGTATCCAAAAAAAACAAAAGAAAGTCATAATTTCCAAACTCCAAACTCGAAATGCCCCATACCAATCCCCCGTTTCCCTCCCAGTACTCCATAAAACAAAACAAAACAAAACAAAAGGTAAATCAAATCATATCCACCTCTTCCCACTATCCAACTTAATCCCCTCCCCCTCCTCCGCCTGAAAAAGCCCCGCAATAAAAGTCCTCTCATTAGTCGCAAGATCCTTCTCCAAATCCCGTATCTGTTCCGCATTAATCCCCAATCCCATTCCCCCAGGTGTTATGGGAGAGTGTACATCATTCCTCGGCTCTTGGAAATCACTTGGTCGATTTGAGGGTTGTCTCGGAACTTGTGTATCATTTCGACTATTGATTTCGCTTCGAGCGTTCACGTCGTTTCGGCCACTGGGTATTGAGGGTTTCCTCATTGGTCCTTGTTTGCCGTGGCGAATCTCTGGCATGAGAGGGCGGTTGTTGCTGTTGATTGCTGGGAATAGAGAGACTCTTCGGGACTGACGACGTGGTGAGGATTGGGGACTGGATTTCGTGGGTGAGGATTGGTGGTTTTTCGTTTGCGGTGGGAATGTTTGTGGTTGGAATTGGACTTGGGGAGGTGTGGATGGTTGGTATTGCGGTGTTTGACTTTGGATCTGGGTTGGGGAATGTTGGATCTGTTGTTGGGTGTGTGTTGGAGAATTTTGCGACTGAATGTGAGTGTGAGTTGGAGAGTGTTGCATGTGACCTTGAATATAGGTCGGCGAACGAGGCGGAGGGAGGGATGAACTGGATGGGCGTGGTGGACGTGTTGGGGGCGAGGGCAGGGGTTTGTTGGGAAGATGACGACCGGCTGGGAAGGGATGGATGGCCAAGGCGGTTGGGGAGACACCTTTTGGTGATTCTGAATCCGGGCTGCGATAAGATGAGGTTCGGGTTGGGTATTGAGTGGATTTAGGAGCGGGTGACAGGTTTTGAGCATGATCATTAGGCAATTGTGGCGCGGTTGGGGATTGTTTGTTGCGGTGTTGTCCTAATGATGGTTGGGAAGCTACATTCCGGGGACGACGACGGTGATTATTTTCGCAGTGCTCAATTCGTTGTCGGAGAAGGTGGTTGTGTTGGGTTAAAGCTCTTACGGTTTCCTCTGCTCTAACTGCACGGGACAAAAGTTGTCGATTCTCCGTTTCTATTAATGCCATGTTTTGTTCTAGCCCTTTAATGACATAACGTGACTGGGATATGTTAGTATGCGGACATGAATAGTTCTACAATAGAAGGAGTGTGGCCATACTGTTGTATCTAATTGTTGACCAGGATGAGCAGGTCTTTTCGAGTGAAGAGCGATTTGTGAAGTATCTTCGAGTTCGACCGCAAAAGCACCTGATGATGATTTTGTTGACGAGTTTGGCGATGACGCAGGAAGCTCATATATCTCTGTATCAAACACTGTGTCAACAGCTGACTGGGGAGTGATATTTGTCTCTGTCGACGTGTGTCTTCGGTGTCGGAACTCGAAGTTCCATCTCTTGTTTTTCGGCGTGACTTGACTGGATGTGCTCAAAGTAGTGCTCACAAGTGACACTTCGCTGGGGGCATATTGCTTTGTTCTCGCTGTATCATTCGACTTCTTCTTCTTCTTTTCCTTGATGCCCTTCTCCTTGACACCATATCCATCTTGAGAGAATTGTGTGATGACATGTGGGATGGCAATCTTGACTGGTTTGTCCTTCGCCGGCAGGGCCTCGACCATTGGACAAAACGACATTTTTGCTCGAGTTACGACAAGACGTACCGAGGAGATGTAGCCGAGTTTGATGTAGAAGAAATGTAAGAATATGGCACAAATATCGCGACCGTTGTTGTTGATGAGACAGACAAAGGGAGGCTGTGAGAGCGAGGAGTGGTAAGAGAAGTTCCTTCAAAAAACCAGAAACTAGGTAGACATGTGCGAAGGATATTGGGTTGGATATACGGACAGGTAGCAAGAAGAGAAATTGGACTGCCCCGGACCAACTGCATGTTAAACCAACATCCGACTGGATGATGGTGTGTTTCATACTCACCTGGGACAAGATGGCTGCATGAGTGCTGCACACCATCAGAGAAGACCACCGTGAGGAAGAAATCCTTCTGCTGGACTGCTGTGCCTGGATTGACTGAGAGGAGCAGTAGCACAGTCAGCCTAAGCAAGCGTACACGCCGTGCATACATTCGTCGCCTGTCGGGACGCCGCTTGGCCACCCGAGGACTGGCTCTCGTATGTGTGGCTTGCGCTTAGTGGTAAGAAAAGACATATTTAGATAACTGACGGAACAGTTTCCAGGGTGATTTAGAGGGCTGAGAATGAAAAACTTGACAGTGTGACAAAATCAGCGGGCGAGGGCGCGTCAAGGTCGCCTCGAAGCGCCGGGCCAACGTGAAGTACCTAACGCTGCGGCCGACCTGTTTGTTATCACACAAGATACGAAAAAAAGGGGGGGCCAGACTCGAGCTCGAAGCGCGGCTCAGCGATGGCTGGTCGGGTTTCTCATACGAAGGTACTGTGTCACAGATTGACTCGACTCACCTCGACAAACATGTATATGCAAATGCAATTGTAGTCATCACCGTGTGTGGTACTGGATCGGAATGAGTGAAAGGCGAGCGAGGTGGGCTGATTGGGCTGCACCCGTCGTCAGGACTCCATCACGGCAGGTGGTGCTGCGTATGGTGCTTCGCCTCCAACGACGCGGCGAGGGAAGAGCTTCGTACCATAGTGATCGTTTTACGACTACCGCACCTTGTTCGATCCGTGTTTGTCCCGTTGTGCGATCTCTTGTGGTATCCAGGTCTCGGGAACCCAGAAATCCAGGAACGAAGTGCATATGAGTGTTGACCCAGAGCCATCTCGCTTCCCCTCTTGCGTAATCAACGCGTAGGTGGGTTTGATCTGGACAATGCCGTAGATTTTGACTGAGCTTCTGAGGAGGAACTGGAATGTTGGCGAGAAGGGAGACAAAGCAGATGTTCAAATGGATCAGGTGATCCGTTGGTTGATTGGCGTGTGAGATGGTGGTGTTGGTGTTGGTTGTTTAGTAAGAGAGAATTGGTTGCTGATGAAGAAGTTCAGATGGCAAGGCAGAGCGGGAAATTTGGTTTCCCTGTCACCCTTAAGCGAGCTTGGGGTCTCTCCTGGGTCAGTGACAGCGCTTAAAGTTCATCAACCCCCCTTATCGTCAAACACTTCTTCTCATTGGTCCTGAATTTTGTGAAAAGTTCCAAGAGTTCTACAATCATCAGCCGCGTTTTACCCCAGCATCCCGTATGTACTTTACGATGTGCCTTGGGTTGGTTTAGGTCCGCAATCCTTCAACATGCTTTTTCTCCGGAAAGTCAGAGTGAGATATACGAAGAACAGTACGCTATAGGTAGATATACCTCTAATTTGTTACTCGAATGAAAGGGTTTGAAAACATCAGGAAGGATGAGTCAAAATAAAAAATAATTTAATGTCGATAACAATAATTCAATGAAAGGATATCCAATTTTAGTAAAATAAAAAACCTATATGTCGAGGAACCGATTTCCCCCTGAATCCCCGTAACCGAAGATCAGATCGGTACGCGCTAATCACCCCTTCAGGTTGCGAAGAACGTGTTTTGGTACCAGGAGCAATATAAGGTTAAAACCTCTTAGGTATGAAAACTTCAAGAAAAATGAGATTGATCCATCGTAAACAATCAATTGTGAAATGAGTGCGCCATGTACGAGTAGATTGAGAAAACATGATTTTATTTTGGGGAGTTTGGGCGGGTGGCCGACGGAGGTGATCCCCCGCTGTTGTCGCCTTGGCTCAGGAAGGATTCAGCCTTAAAAGCCTCGCGGATCGGAATCCTGAATGTCTTGAAAATCACACCCAACACCAACTCTCGCAATCTCCTCGCAACAGCAAAGAGACCAGCCTCGACTCTCTCTCCCCACCATCTCGCGGAATCCTGCGTATCAACACACACGTCTGCGCCGCAATAGAGTACCCCTCTCATCATGGAACTGCCCAGGACTGGAGATGAAAGGGAACGACGTCGACAGCACCGCTCGCACTCGTCCTCGTACGACTCGGAAGAGGAACGTAGACAGCGAAGACGCAGAAAGGAATGCGACATTACTGAGCGAGAGGGTGATCGCGGTGATCGAAGTCGACGCGACGACAAACATAGGGAGCGCGATAGCAATAGCAGAAGAGATGGGGATAGAGATAGGAAACGTCGCAGTTCGCGCAGTCCAGCCCCAGATTCCTCTCGGAGGAGGACGGAGGATAGAGAATCGAAACATCGGCGCACCCGCGACCATTCACCATCGCACAGAGAGAGAAGGGAGAAGGACAATAGAGGATCAAGAGAGGGCTCTGCAACACAGTTGAGCCGGAAGAATAAGGGCCCATTGCCATCACAAGCTTCGTCCTTCCAGCAAAACCTCGACCCCTCCAAGGCACTCGTGCCCGCCGGTGATGGCGAGGCTCCAGAAAAACAGAAGCCCAATTTCGCCCCGACTGGTCTTCTAGCAGCGGCGTCAAATTCAATTGCGCAGGCCGACGGCACGTCAGTCGTTCTCAAGTATCACGAACCAGCCGAAGCGCGCAAGCCACCCGCGAAAGACGAATGGAAGTTATTCGTGTTCAAAGGCACAGATATCCTGGAGACTATAGATCTAAGCAGAAGAAGCTGCTGGCTCGTCGGTCGAGAGATGACGGTGGTGGATATGGCAGCCGAACACCCGAGTATCAGCAAGCAGCATGCCGTCATACAATTTCGATTCATTGAAAAGACGAACGAATATGGAGATAAGCTGGGGAAGGTTAGGCCATATCTTATCGATCTCGAATCAGCGAACGGCACCTCGTTGAACAAGGAGGAAATTCCGCCTAGTCGATACCTAGAGCTGAGGGATAAGGACATGATTCAGTTTGGGCACAGCACTAGGGAGTATGTCTTGATGCTATCTCCCAAGATCTAAGTGGATCCAGGCTGCGGAATATTCTTTTCTCCATTTAATTATCGCGTTTGCTTCGTATTGCCTTGAGCCTCCCCTAAGGGAACGCTGTGTGGGTTTATTAAAGGCAAGAGAGCCGAATGAAGCCTCAACCCAATTTCAGACTTTCTAGAGGAGTCCTAAACTTTTCAAATCATGACCGGACACGCCGGTGGCAGCGTCACTCGTATATGAATAGTTCGCCCTGGTTACACAGCCCTATGTTCTCCACACTGTCGTGGTCACCGGTCCCACTGTGAGAGAACACAAACCCGTCCAGAGTTTATGCGAGAAGGACACAATAGGGCTACAGTCACTTCAGTAGAAGCAAGAACGCCAGAGCAACGCAGTGTCCTGCAGTGTATATTACTACTCACCGAGTGGCAGATGTCCCGGAAAAGCGCAAGATAGTACCTAATCAAATATGCACATTCTCGGAAGCAATACGCCTACACAAGGCAACCGTTTAATAGTTGAGGCTCAAGGAAACAGAGCCGCAACACGTCAGCTGAGTGGCGAGGAGGAAAGTTAATGCCTCTTTGGAACTGAGATGAGCAATGAAGGAATCACCCAGAGCGCAGTCCAATGAAATGGCGCTTGTGTCTGTTTTCGCAATGCATAACGAATCAATTTTCAATCCTTCAGTCCTTTCTTTCTTCTCGTTTTGCCTCCCAATATAGCCAGCCACTCCCAAGTATCGTTTTGTATTTTGTATACAGGTCACCGAGGCCACAGGTCGTCGTACGGAGTCCTGGCCCCCGCAATTTGTCACGTTGTTGCCTTGCTTTCTTTGGTCCTACGGAGTATTTTTAGTCGCCGGTGAGTACTGGTAAATACGAGTACGGACCGTCTGAGTAGATTCCGTCTCACTGCAGCCGTAGTTGTCCTCTGTCCTCGCTCACATCTCATCTCGCATCTCAGATTTCCTCGTCCCTCCTGTGATACGGAACCGATCAGGAGCCCGGCGATGCAGGTACCGTTGGAATTCTTACGTTCTCCCAACGATGAGTGGTAGTCAGCGGTAGTTGGTGATCATGACCTAGAGTCCTGCTGGTCCTAAGTCGCTAAACTTGTTGCAAAGTACGAGATCACTGGTTGTTCCTGCCCCGTCGACCAGTTCCATGGCCTTTGTAGACCTACCTAGGTAGCCGATGCCGGTGTGGTTTTGAGCCTCCCTAATCTTGTTAACCTTATTGATGCGCCATCCCGGGAATGAACCTGGTCTCAGAGGTTTGAACCCTGCTTGCCGCCTCCACGTTTGAGACAGCGGGCGCTTGACAGGCCCTCGACAGCCCTTGACTTCACCTGAACTTGACCGGAAAAAGGAGTTGACACTGCCGGAGGGGGTGCCGCTGAGGTGCTAAATGGACACCTGTGGAGATATTTTGGTTTTTGGTAGGCAGCACAGCTGACTGCCCCAACCACAACCACCACAACCACCACAACCTCCACAACCTCCACAACCTCACTGCAGTCGTCATTGTCTCTCTTTATTAATCCAACCGGTTCATGTCTCGAGTGCCGTGACTAAATTCGTTCGCGTGGCGCATTTGCGCTCTGAGAATTCTCCGTGTGACTAACGTTTCCGCGTGCCCACACTCGTCGACTGCGACTCAACTGCCTGTCCCTCATTCGTTTCGCAGAACAAATACTGGTCGAGAAGAAAACTTGCCAACCTCTCGGGCACTCTTTCAAAGACTCGAATCTAACGGCCGCCTTGTAACGGTGCTTTTGTTGTGTTAGAAGATCATGGTTGGGGCTGTGGTTCCTCATATATAATCCCGAGTCTCGAGTCTCGAGTCTTTCGCCGAGCATCCCTCGTCGAATTCAACACCACTCATTGACAACACTTCATCAGCATGGTAAGTCCTTGTGGAAAGTTCTTTGCCCTTTTGTTGTAGCGTCATATATCACTTCAGTGGGGTGACAGACGGGAGCTTGGGATTCCGGACTTGGAAAAGGTCTAAAGTACCCCGCGTCTCCTTTGAGGGGTTGAGGTCTCGAGGAGCAAAGTCTTATAGCAGAGGAGCTTCGTCGCTCGAGACAACTCCTTGCTCGGCCAACTTCTCCCCAGGCAGATGCATTGTCCCAAAGATCACTTCCCTTTGCTCACTCTGCGGCGCTGGATATTCCCAACCATTCCTCAATGCTAACATTTTCAATAGGGCACCGCCATCGACCCAGCCGACATCAAGCGGCGGGAGCTCACAGAAGTATATTCCCACCCCGATGCCCAAGTCGACATCATCCTCGTCCACGGACTAAATGGAGACCCTCGAAATACCTGGACGTCCAAAAAGAACAAACTATTCTGGCCAACCGACCTACTACCGGTTACGCTAAAAGGGGTAAAGGCGCGGATATTGGTCTATGGATACAATGCAGATGTTTATGCCTTTGGAAAGGGCGGTCCCAGCTCGGACATGATATACCAACATGCGCAAACTCTTCTCGTCAATCTTGCCTTGGAGAGAGATACGGAGGATGCTACAAACCATCCCATCATATGGATCGCACACAGTTTAGGTGGAATTCTCGTTAAGAGAGCTCTGAATCTCTCACAGAGTTTGGAAAACCATAATGCTGATGATTGGAGATCAATCTACATCTCAACATACGGAATCATGTTCCTCGGCACACCACATACTGGTTCCGACTCTGCGAAATGGGGCCTGATGTTGCAACGAATGGTCGACGCATTGATTCCAAAGAAGATTCTTCATTCAGACAACCAATTGGTCAAGACATTACAAACCAACAATGAGATTCTTCAAGAAATCAACCTTAAATTCCTCGAAATATACCCAAAGTTCCAAATCTGTATGGCTCATGAAGGTTTAGAGACCGATTTGGGAGGCAAAAAAACTTTCATCGTCGATCAGACTTCAGCAAGTCCTATGCTTCCTGGAGTCACCTATTTTGGCATCGAAGCCACCCACTCGGGAATGTGCAAATTTGATAGCAAGAATTCTCCGGGTTATGCCAGTGTTGCTGGGAGCGTCAGGAAATGGGCCGATGCTTCACTTCCTGTTATTGAGGCACGTCGTCAGAAAGAAAGGGAAGATAGACTTCGGAGTAGGCAGCAACAAGCTTCTGAACTTTTCCCCCAGTATGGCGTAAGTATTACCATGGAACATCCCTGGGTGAATCACAGCTAACCGCTCTCAGCAACCTACAAACCAACCGTCTACAGGCGGAAATACACCCGGTACGTCACGCGAGAATTTGCCACCGGCGGCACATGCTCAACGAACTCCTGGTTTCATTGAGGCTCCCTCCTCGTCGAGACCAAGATTCGAATTTGAAGCTGCCGAGTATGAGGAGGCGGATGTTGAGATGGCGGGCAATCGTTGAAGTTTTTTATCAGAATATTCATTGATGGCGTTCGGGTGGTTGTTTTTGCGCGGAAGATCGATTTTACTTGCTTTACTTTGTTGGCATGGGCTGATTTGTTTTTTCTGTAGATCCGGCGGGCTCAGTAAATAATTCAATGATTGTGACCAAAACAAATTTCGATTTCCCTCCAATTGAGCAAGAGCCCGGCCCACTTTTCATAAAACCATCTCTCTTTCGACCTAACTCCATTTTCGTCGGCCGGGCGACGGAACTCGCAGAGATGCACAAAATGCTTTTCGACCAAAAGAGGCGAGCAGACGGCACTTCAGCGGTCCTAATCCAGTCACTGCCCGGCGGTGGCAAAACACATCTTGCCAGGGAGTATGTGTTTCTGCACAGAGAAGACTACCCAGGTGGGATCTTTTGGTTACGCGCCAAGAGCGTGGACGAGCTCGCTCTCGGATACTGGGATATCGCAAAGAAAACCGTCTTCAAGGAGACTGCAAATAAGGAAGATTTCTCTCGAAATGATCCCCAGCAATTCATCACAATGGTGAAGGAGTGGCTTAACGATCGCCAGGGCTGGTTGATAGTCTTTGACGGTATCCATTTCGGGGACGTCGATGGGTTAACGCAGTTCATCCCCGACAACAAAAACACGAGCATCATATATACATCCACCGAAAAGGCCGTTAGCGGGGATCATCATTTTATGAACCCGCAGGTCATTAGACTCCCGGCTCTTTCCGCGAGAGAGGCACAAATCCTGTTGCTTCTCGAGCTTGCCAAGAAAGAACCGTTTGCAAGTGAGGATATGAGAAACGCAATGGAGCTGGTACAAGCGATGGGTTTCTTACCGATAGTCATCCACACTGTGGCTCAGAGATTAAAAATGACGGATGAACCGTTGGCGAAATTTGCTAGGTCTTATGCTGCGGAACCGCGACTGAGCGGTTTGGGTACTTACAAAGCTGTTGTGGAGCAGCTTGAAGAGATGGGTGCGAGGGAGGCACTGAATCTTATTCACATTCTTGCATTTTACAGTCAACATATTCCTGTGGAGATGATCTCTCTTGGTGAGTTTATATATCCTTTTTATCTATATACAATGACTTACTCATTTCTCCAGGGCTCCGAATCCTCGATATTCCGGTTAAAGCATCTGATCCGGTTACTGGTCGCTCTCTCAACAACACTTTCCGATTCTTGAACATGTTTGCCCTCGTGGACCGCAATGAATCAAGAGAATATTCGGTTCACTCGTCGCAGAGCTCAGAAGGAAGTCGACACATGCTTGCAGACAATGTTGACGTTATACGACTTCATGGTGTTGTCCAGGGGTTTTTTATTGACACCATGAATGGGGACGAATCCTTGCCTCATTGGCTTTCTCGAGCTGTAGGTGTATTTTGTTGTTCATATGATAGCGCAAGCTCTCGAATCGCTAGTAAAGCAAACGCCGGGCTTGTTGAAGATTATAGATTATACGAGATCCACGGAAATCGCCTGAAGCATCATATTCTTAGGTATGAAAAGCGTTATCCCATGTTGGATGAAGCACATCACTATTTGGACATCTCACTTGAAAAGATCAAGATTGAAATCGAACAGAGAACACCCGAATCGTCACAAACAATTGCTGGGGGTAGACCCGGTGCCTTTCAGACCTCTATTTTCGACAGAACGAGCAGCTCGTCGGACACTGGACCGGAAACACCAAAACGTGAGAGAAATGACCGTGATCTTAGGATAGGACCGCAACCTCCTTGGCTGGATCAAGGTCATCTCGAATCACCTTCAAGCTTGACACACGACACAGAATATCAACGTTATCATCAGCAATCCTACGATACACGACAGTACGAGGTCATGCCTGATGGCCCAAATATTTCACATCGTAACCAGTTGCTATTACCTCAATCCGAGGAAGGTTATGAAAGTGACATGGAAGGATCACTTGCAATGACCTTGCAGCTGTCCCAACGAACAATTCACCAGCAAGAAGAGTCGCCAATAAGCCCTGGGAGTGTTGGGTGGACAAAGGTTGAACGTCGTCCAAGGAACCCCGAGAGACTAGATCTTCATCAACCTCAGCATAGAACGATCAAAAGACTGGAGAGTCAAAGATATCGAGACAGGGCAGGTTCTTTTCGAGCAGTAAGCGCACTTGATCCACGGATAAGTCACGAGACAGCCCATGGCCATTTTCAAGGTAGCTCGTCACGAGCAGAGTCTCGTGGGAGGAATAATCTTTCCGGTCAATCAAGTGCCGAAGTTGCACTGACTCAGATTTCCCAGACAAGCCCACCACCTGCTAGAGGTAGAGGCAAGATTCGAGACAGATCGTCGTCACAGAGACCGGAAACTCGCCGAGTGAGAAGTGGTATTGCATCATACGCTTCTGCGGTTATTGGTCCGACGAATGATACTATTCCGGGTTTTCAACAGATCCTACGCCCGAATACTGGAGATACTTCTACAGAAAGTGTTTGTGGTTCTGCGGTAACTTCCTTGCAGAGATTTCCTGTTGATATCGTTCAACCATCCTCGCCTCGCTCGCAATTTAGACCTATGCCACCTTATCCACCCTCACCAGGAGTTGAACGCCAGGATCCTCTTGCACATCCGGACCCCAATCTGTTCAACTTCCCCGACCGTTTTGATGTCCCGATGCGCGATCCTCAAGCACGGCAAGACGAGAATGAGAATTTCGCTCAAACTACCGGATTTCGTCAAGATACTCTCCAACCTGCTTACCCAACAAAAATCTACCCGCGCATGACAGGTCCAATCCCCGTGGAGACTCGTGCTCGATCAGTTTCTGGACCTTTGAAGCGTGATCTCCCTCACGAATACGCATCCTGGCACTCCCAAGGCTACCCAGAACAACTCCCCTCCTCAATGTCCCTCTCGTCTCCAAACATTCGTCCTAGTGATTCCCCTTATTATCCTGGCAGACCCGAGTTATCATTCTCCAGCACACCTGGTCGTTTTGATGGGGGTTATACCTCGCAACCCATGTCCCGCGATCCTTCGGGGCAGTCTACGCAGTCTAATCGGTCAAGACCGGGGGTTGATAGAGGGAGGGGACGGAGGAGGGTGAGTGTTGCTGAGACGGAACCTAACCCTGTTCTTCCTACCTTTAGTCCCAAGATTCAGCCGACTAGTTATCGGGTTTATCAGCAAAAGACAGATCCGGAATTGATACACATGAAGACGGAGCGCGAGAGGAGTCCTGGGCAACCGATTAGGAAGAGTCCGAGACTTGGGTATGCTAGAAATGTGCCGGAGGAGAGCCAAGAGAGTTTGGAACGGTGGGATGGGGGTGCTGAGAAGTGAGTGCCTTCAATACCTCTTGATATCCCATGAAACGCATATCAAGCGAGCCCCTATTCCACATCCAAAAACTAACACAACCAAAGTCTCCCCCCGCCCCGCCGAACTTTCAACCCCCAAACTCCAGCTTTCACCCCCTCCATCTCTCAACCTTCTACCCTCTTCTCTACCCGCGCACACTCCTCCACAGCTGCCAACCTCCCAAACCGCCATTCCCCAACTATAAACCAAGGTCCGTATAGTGCACCACAATCTATAACTAGTTCTGTGCACCACTCCCCGAATACGGGTGGGAATTACAATACCTCCACCCGAACCTCACCTCATCCACTGCAGCACTCGCAATTCGCTCCTCCGCCTTTACCACAGCAGAGAACGAGTCCACCTCACCCATTGACGGCGCGGTATCAACCGCCCACCTCGCCCCCGGGATTAGTGGGAGGGATCCCTAGGAGTTTTACGGCGGTGGAGGAACCTGATTTGGGGATGGGTTCTGGCTCTGGATCTGGATCTGGGATGGGGAGTGCGATTGGGATGGAGAGGGGTGGGAGTGGGAGTGGGGGCGTGCATGTGGGACATGGGAGGGTGATTGAGTTTGGGGATTTTCCGGAGAAGGTTGATATTGAGGGGGCGAGGGAGAGGGTGGAGAGGACTTGGGTTGAGAGGAGGGGGAGTGGGTTGAGGGAGAAGGGCAAGGAGAGGGAGGGGAAGGGGAAGGGGAGGGGGATTGGTCCTGTTGGGTTGGGGATTGGGGGGGTGGGGAGACGATGAGATGGTTGTGTTTTGTTGAATTGTGCGTTGTGGATTGTGGGTTGTTGGGAGGGGTAGATTTGTTCGGTGTCGGGTGTTGTGTGTGATAACGAGGAGTCAAGGTCGGGGTTTTGACATGAGAGGTGGGATTGAAGGTATATGTTCTGTGTTTGCTTATGACTTGACTTGAACTACAAGTTGCCTGGCTTGTACTGGAGTACTGGACCGGGACACACAGAGACCGGATGGAAATGATGTACTTATACACTTGAGCGTTTCGAGCGATTAGCATTTTCGAGCGATAGCATTCTTGCATTTTGCATTCAGCCTCGTTTTTTATCATTGGGGTTCGGGGTTTGGGATTTGGGACTTGGCTGCATGGTTTGAGGTCTGGTTGGATCTGGCTGGGTCTGGTAGGGTCTGGTAGGGTTGTGTCTAGTTGTGTTTAGCTATATCTTACTGGGTCTGGCTTATAGAAGGAAGGAAGGGGAAAACATTTGATGGGAAATTTACGATATACATGTATTTATAGATAGAATAAGTGGATGGGGAGGGCGAGGGGGGATTTAGGTATAATATAGAGGATGTTTGATTTTTCTGAGTTTGCTTTAGTTTAGCGGTGTTTTGTGGCAGGTGAGTTGAGAGGAGGGTTGGGGGGATTGGGGAGGTGGATGGGAAGACGATAGAAGAGAACTGAAATGAGAAATTCTCGGCTGAATATCTAGAAACTTCGCTCATGACTTTAGAACCCAAATGATCCCAAATTCAACTTATTCTCCTATTCCCATCCTACCCCTCGCTTAACCATCCCTTCCATCCCTCGCCTCCCATTTTTCCGAAATACCTAAAAATACCATCCCTCCACTAACCAAAGAAATTTCCACTCATCCTAATACAGTGTGAGTTCGGAAATATCCGCCCGACACCCTTTTTACACCAAAATAACCCTGAAATAATGTTGATTTATTACCTAACTTTAGGTATAAAACTCCTTTGAGACTTAGTATTCAGACTATTTAAATGAATTAACTAGTTGTCCTTTATAATAGAAGTAGTATGGAGTTATTTTTAGTAAGTTATTTTTGGTTGAAGGGAGGTAGAGTGGGAAAAACAAGGGGTTGTATTAAAAATAGGTGAGATTGAGTGTTTTTTTAAGACTCTATACTAAGTAAAATCCACGGGAAAAAAAAGAAATTAGTTCAAGGGTTGTAAGTAAGGATATGTCACTTAATATTATTATAAAATAATTAATGTAGGATATTTGCTAGAGTTTTACAAAGAGTGACTTTCTAGGGATTTTTGATTGTGGTGAAAAAAGGGATGGGCGTATGTCTGCGAACCCCTACTATATACACCTCCTCCTCTACCACTTAAATTTTTACTACGATACTTTCACAGAATCCGGAACCTCCTGTAATCGCGTCGCTATCCCTCGATCCTCATTACCATTTTTCAATTTCGCTTCCCGTGTCTTCTTGCGGCGGTGACGGATCATGAGAATCCATATCACGAGCGCTACAACGACGAGAGTACCGATTGCGGAGGCGACCCAGATTCCGGCTTGGAGGCCTCTTTGTGAGTGGTCTTTTGGCGGGAGTCGGGATGTTGTGGGGGATGCTTCTAGTTGGGTCGTGGACGGCATTGAGAGGGTTGTTGGAGGGATCTGGATGAGAGGTTAGTTTGATTCATTTTTTGTTGAAGAGTTGGCTTACGGAATTGAGGGGGTTTCGGTGAGGTGGATGGTTGGTGGGGCGTATGGGGTTAGTGGTTGTTATTGGAGGTATTATACTGTTTCTATTGCACCACAGTTCGTTAGTGGTCTTTTGGTCTTTGCCTGGGAAGATTTTCGAGTGTTGAATGCGACATACTCTATAATATCATGATAATTGAATTACTGGTTTGCGAGTATAGCGAGTTGAGCGGGTTGAGCGAGGAAAATTTAGAAACTGTATTTTTGTATCGAAATCATGTTACATGTTTGTATTCCGGATTAAAAAAACTCGAGGAAGAGCAAGTACCACAAAGTCTTTGCAATGTCCCAATAATTCTCCTTTATCTTTACTTACTGGGGTAACTAAGGATCATTTACCTTGCTGCTCAAAATACCAAGTCTTGGTGGCGTTGAACTAGTTCTCGTTTAGGAAGGTAGGTTAGTTGTGCGATCCGTCTTGTCACCTGATCTCGCTATTTTCCCGTTATGGACGAATATTTCAACTACAATATAATATCATTAATGGCTCACAAGAGGCGGGAATAAGTACGAATCCCAAGAGGTTTGCATTGACTAAGAGAAGATCATTAAACACGATAACGAAGCTGCGTTTCTTTCGACCATGTTTTATCTCGAACGGGGGAGGGAAATAAGCGAAGGGGCCAAACTACAAATTTCCATGCCTGATCAATATCTCTGATTCCTCTACATCATTACAACTAGTATCATAATTTTGTCTTCCGGTGTTTCTCTTTGGATAAGGCTTAATATAAGCCTTTCTGACTGAAGCATGTGTAAAATCAGTGGAAGTACGAAGGCAATAAACACGAGGCAAGGGAGTGGTGAGGTCGAAACAACCAAAGCCCCACATTTCCTACTCAAAATCAAATATAGTGTTGTATTCATTCTGTTATTGTATTATGCTAAAGTGAAGCTGTTGTTTCACCGGCTGTTAAGCCTTAGGCTGACTAAAACACAATATGACCATTACACCAGAGCAGGTGATAATTAGTACAAAAGATCTTGACGATTGCCACTAAACGGTATGATCGTAGCTAATAGCAACTATATGAAACGGATCCTGTGGTATAGCTAGGGGCTGATAACGTAAACTTATCCAGCATTGTCACATGATGTACAGAGAATTTGGAGTCGACACGAGAAATCGATTAATTGAAGGTAGAAAGAATTGAGAAAAGAGAGCAGATGAGAGTCCATCTGAGAGTTGATGCTTCCTAATATTCTTCCCCCGAGTCTACGTGCTGTAAGGTTTAAATTGTTCCTTGCATAAAGCATCTCTTCCTCCTCCAAAATAACCCTCAGCCTCATATTCCAAGTGATCATTGCAGTATTAGTCTGCTCGCAAACACGTCTCCCAAAACACCGCTTTGCGAAGACTACGGAACGGACTTGAAGACTAGTGATTATCTCCAAAATGGCGATGAACCTCAACTCATGCAGAAAATCATCATCCAAAAATCGGAGAAAATCCAAAAGTAGATTAACTTCCTATGTCTAGATAAATATATTAGTAACTTATGAATGAGCTACATCATCTCCTGGGAAACGGACCAAGTCAATAACAATAACTGTTCCAAACGAATTAAGCGAGATATGACAATAAAGCGAGGATAATAAGGACGACTAGAACAAGAATCTTGAGCATAAAGCTAAGGCGTGTTTGGATGGCATAGTATATACTACCTATTAGTACGTTAGTCTAGCTCAAGAAACAGAAACCTGTAATTTACATACCTGCTTGTAAAGTGACGAATCTTGGACGTGCTAATGCGTCGTATTCATGAATTCTACTCTGTCCGGCAACTTTATTATCGCCTCTCAGACTACAACTCCCATATGAAAGGCTCTGAGTACCAAAGTAATCGTCATTGGATGTCAGCGCTGAAAATAAACCCATTTGAATGGCTGCCAGATGTTTTTGAATCGTCAGTCAGGTACTCTACAGCGAGCCTTTGAGTAGGTAGTGCTTTGATACAAGGCGTATTTCTAGAGATGACGTGGGTGTATTCACTCACAGTTTGTGAGATCTTCCACCCTCACTTGACGCTATCTCTACCACAGTAAGAATGCATCCAATCATCGAATGACAGTATGGTGGACTTGCGACAAGCCTCTCATTTCAATTTAGAATAATAGAGACCATGACTCCAAGATTTTTGAAAGAACTAAGGCTTTCAATTTCAATTGTGCTAAACTGTCTAATGATCAGTCATTCCAAGTCGCTTCGAGTGACCTTCTAAGCGACCACTCGATTTTACAAGTGCCAACCTTCCTCTCCCGCCAAAAAAACAAATACAAGAGCACTGGCAGCCTAAAAAAACCCGAATCCCGGATTAAATTTGATCACAGTGGTACCTCTGGCGTCCGGCTTTTATACTGAACCGCCTGTCGAGCATTTGGACTTCTTCCTGAACCATTGAAAGTATGTTGGACCTTATCCTGCCCCTCAGGCAACTTCCAATCATAGTACATCAACATATGAGCCAGAAGCAATTTAATCTCATTGCTGGCAAAAAAACGACCAGGGCAAGCATGACTTCCGTGTCCAAAAACAGTCATATCGACGGATGTAGTGACAAACTGGTGTTTGTTTTCTGCGCCTGGCGCTTCTCTGAGTTCCAAAAATCGACGACCGTTGAATTCGAAAGGTGCGGGGTAGATGTTAGGATCGTGCATTGGGATTGGTCCGATGGATGTATAGGCATTTTTTGGAATTACTGTTCCATCTTTAAGGATGATGTCTGCTGTTGCTTGGCGTGGCATGTTGACTGTTGTTATTAGTACTTTTCTTTTGTTTGGAGTACCAAGGAAGACCTACCAAGACTGTGCGGATGTAATCTCATACTCTCCTTCAAACAGCTATCCATCAACTTCAGTTTGAAAAGTGTACTCTTCTCCCATTTCCCTTCCTCCTCATAGACCTCCTTGATTTCTTTTCTGAGCATGTCGATATACTCCGGATTCTCAATCAAGTCGAACATAGCGAATCCAATAGTGTTGGTTGTTGTATGAATACTCGCCATTGCCAAACTCAACTCGGCATTCGCGTAATCGAATTGTTTTCCTTTGGCGGAAGCGTAAAACCAGTCAACACTATCTAAAACCTTTCGTCTTGGCTTTCCCCCATTGGCAGCTAGTTCCGCACGTCTTTTGTCGACTTCTGGTTGGATCAGATCTCTTGCGATCTTTACTTCGGAGCGGATCTTTTTGCATTCGGGTAAGAACCAGTGGACGAACGGCCTTGAGAATGCAGGCCATTCGTTCAATGCACTCGCCGCCATGAAAGCATCGACGGTATACATGATAGAGATTTGTTGCCATTGGGGATTGTCCATGAATTTGTCTCCAAGGAATATTAGTGCTGTGAGCCTGCCCACTGCCCTGAGAAGGGTTGGTGTCAAAACAGTGGTTTTCCAATCTGGGGCATCTCCGTAGACTAGATTGAGAGTATTAGGTGCTTCTTTGGCCATAGGCTCTACGGTGAGAGCTGTTTAAATAGTTAGTTTGTGTGAACTCGATTTGGAAATGAGGAGATTTACCAAGTGCTTGAGTGAGCTGTGTCCGGACAGCATCTTGGAATATCGTTTGATCTACTGAGACGCTGAAAGCATCAAACCCAGGGTAGGTGGAGAAGAATTCCTGGAGTAAGGTTAGACTTGATTTGGTGTTGAGAAATGTATGCGATATTACCTTCGCAATGAAACCATGAAAGTCCAATCTTTTGTCATTTTTGTATTCATCGGTGTATTTTGTTGGAAGCACAAGTCTTGGATTGGACTTGTCATTCAAGAGAAATGCCCCTCCTTTTGCCTACAATTCCACAACTTAGCACCTCTTCTCTTAATAATCGTCACATGATCACTTACCAATTTAGCGCCTTCCTGGATGATTTCTTCGGCCGAAGTTCGAAAGTGTTGCTTGGCTGCTGAATCCCATTTCTTATTGACAAAGGGGAATTTGGAAAGCCTCCTCGAGAGTTGGATCGAGCTTAAAATGCTGAGAAAATAAGGAACGATAATTGTAAGTGTCCCAAGTCCGAGTCCAAGGTAAAGTTTGGGAAGTAGATCGATGTCTTTGAAGATGTCTGCCATGATTGGTGGGCAAGTTCCGTTGGCAGGGTGTCGGATTTTGATAAAATGAGAGCTGGTGTCAAGGTCATCGAAAACGGAGCAGAGAGAGGGTATATACAACAGTCCAAGAAGCCGAACACAGCATGTCGAGTTGTTGGGGGTCTATATTTCCCATTGTTGTATCAAGATGACCTACCAAATCGCCGGGGTCTGGCCTGGTTCCTTTCTTCTACCGAAAATACGATTACGAAGATCTGCAAAAGCAGTAGATATGATGGTTAATCGCCTTCTTTTGATACGTTGAAACTCTCCGGATGGACATTTTGGCTGAAAACAGTTGAAACGTGCATAGATAACCTGGGATTGTGTATGTCGAACGTAAAAAGGGGCAGGTGGGGAGTTTCTCGGCTCATTGGCAACGTTTCTTGATTGGTGGATTCATGCTTAAACGGGGTTTCTTTACTTCGGTCAAGTCACGTGTAAGCGTCTCGCTTCTAAAGTTCGGATAGGTTGTAATGCCATTGGCTAAACTGTTATTCTTTTCAACCTTATACGAGCCGGTGCGAACCCGAACAATAGTGACACAATCGGAGGCGTACTGTTACTCTTTATAGGATCCGGGGTAAGGGGAAACAATACCGGATGAAAGCTTCCCTGCGTCAGGCACTTAATTCGGTGATCGGAAGATTAGTCTCTTCAAACTCTCTCTCGGGCTGCTCTCGTAACGGTCCGTCACCTTGTACATCAGAGGCATAGGCGGGAGTGTGTGGTCGGATGTCAACTTTCATTTATGCATCACGAATATATTTGAAAAGTACAGTTTCATTCCCTTTCCCATCTATTTCACTTTCTCAACTCAACTACACACAGCAAAAACTAGCTGCAACTCCTTCAATTTTAAACATGGAGGGAAAATTCATTGCAATTACAGGAGCAGGGTCCGGAATTGGAAGAGGAACAGCGATTCGATGTGCAGAACTCGGTTCAGGGGGAGTGACCCTATGCGATGTGAATTTTGAAGGATTAGAAGAAACAAAGAAATTAGTGTAAGTCCATCATCACCCTCTTCACTTTCCAGAAAACAAAACTAACATTTTTATTACAGCTCAGAGAAATATCCAAGATGCACTGTAATAATCGCAAAAGTTGACATAGCGCAAGAAGTAGATGTAGACGAATGGATTGCAACTGCAGTCAAAACATTCGGGCGTCTCGACGGAGCTGCCAATGTTGCTGGTCTCTCAAAAAGACAGCTCGATACTACTACTGCCAACATCGTACGTACCCTGATCTCATTTAAGAACAACTTGCTAATAGTAAATGAAGAAAGAATCAGACTGGGATACAACGGTTGCCGTGAACTTAACGGGAACAATGCATTGCATGCGCGCTCAACTTCAAAATATCACCCGCCCAGGAGGTTCTATTGTCAATGTAAGCATATTATTTCGATTCTGTTTCTTCACCTCTTTGTTTGAAATCCATCTATGTCTTGATTTATTTTACTTGAAAAAATGCAAGACTAAATTTGGCTAGGTTTCTTCTGGCGCAGGAATGAAGGGTGTAGCAGGAATGCCATCATACTCTGCCACGAAATGGGGCATGAGAGGCCTAACAAAATGCGCGGCGGCAGAATTTGGACCAGAAGGAATACGAATAAACACCCTGATGCCGTAAATCTCTCTCTTCCCTTCCCAAACCCCCTCCTCTTCCCTCTTCTTTACTCCCGATAATCCAATTCTTTTTCATCACTAAAATAGGGAAAAGAGGACCAATAAACACAGGTGAAAATTTCGAACGAGCAGCCGCCGCTGGTCTAGTTGACAAAGTGAAATTCGCCTCCACAACAGCTCTCAAGAGATTGGGTACCACGGCCGAGATAGCGAATGTGATTGTGTTTTTGTTGAGTGATGATGCTTCATACATCACAGGTGGTGAGTTCATTTTCCCATTGTCGTATAAATCTTTTAAAACTCGAGACTGATTGTACTGTGTTACAGCTGATATAGCTGTTGATGGCGGTGGAACTGCCATTTAGATTGAAATTGGTTCAGGGTGTATATCGTCTTACTGTAGTCATGTTTAATTACTTGTAGCACTAGCACGTCTTTCTCCGTCTCTACCACTCATCACGGGATGTTAAGAATTATTGAACAGCTCCAACCCTACTTGTGCAGCGTTGTATACACAGGAGGGGGTTACCTCTCGAAACCATTCAAATTTCAGAGACTCTTGATCCGTGATACTATCAGGCGCTGTCCTTTTTTTACTTAACCCACCACTTACGTTGCGAGTTAAGTCAACGCGAACAAAGAAACCTCCCGCACTAGCCTTATCTAGGAAGGAACAAAATTTTGTTGCACATCGCAGTTAGCGCTTGATGCCCTGAAGCTACAGGGGGTTCAAGCCTGAAGGAGGTGGTGTCGCTTTCTGAGTACGTAGTTAGTGAATCTTAACCTGAAGATAGATGGGGTAGTGGATTACAGCCCACTAAATAGCTAGGAGAGCTGGTAACGAGTATAAGTCAACGCAAACCACTGAAAAGCTTGACGCAGTTAGTCATCTATTGAGTTAAACTTTTCCGTATCCACCGATATCTTTGTTTTGTTTTTATGATTTTTCTACGTCGACTCATGCCTAGTCTCTACAGTGAAGCCGTAACAGAAAAGTAACTCCCAATTTCACATAATATCATCCTAATAATCTCACGTTTCCACATCATAAAATAACTTGTTTCCTGCAATAAAGAGCGACTCTCAGATTCAATTGATCAGAACTAGCATGCATAATACCCTAGCATAAACCCCCCATTTTGATCTCCCTCGCAAAACGCAAAAGGATTGCTCCATCATTATCATAACAAGAATCCAGTCCCTGCCTCATTTCCCTTGCCGGAAAAAAGCACTCGTCCGAAAACAACGAAAACAGGCCAATAAAAAATACTGAAAAAAATAATAGGACTCATGTCAAAAAAACAAACGCCTAAGGAAGGGAATTCGTTGTTTCCAAATTGAGAAAACATTTCCTGCCAGATGAAGAAAAATTGAATAGCCACAAAAAAACACCATGTTCCATTATCCCCCAGCTCCGCAAAAATTCGCGCCCACTTCCAGAATACATATTGATACAGGTTCGAGAAATGCTTTGCGAAAATGAAAGAGCATCCTTGAAAATTTCGTGTTGACTTGGTTGCATACATGAAGGAGTGGAAAATCAATCATGGGCTCCCGAAGAAAACATCCGCCTCGTGCTTGAACATGTCCTCGCCGGCAGAGGTGTTGAAGCCATCCTCGAATTTGGTCATGAGAAGATCTGGGTCTCGCTCCAACTGACTCATTCCGTTGTTACCTGCTGCAGCAAAAGCTTCAAGGAACATCTCATCATCCTGCTCTGAGATGTTGGCTAATGACAGGCTAGGCATGCCTTCGCCGTGGTTGGAAGCATTGTCAACATCGTAGTAGTGATGGCTAGGAGCAGGCGATGAAGATGACTCGCAAAGTCCAGGTGGCGAATGGTATTGACTGTGTTGGCTGCCAGCGGGAGATCGAGGGGAAGATGGCAGATGTTCCGATGGTGTCTGATAACGGGAATAAACTGTGTGCTCACTATGGTCCACCGGAGAAGAGGCATTTTGAGTTGCTGGAAGCGAAAGGCACTCTGCTTCATTTGGAGACTGCGGTTGCGAGTATTCGAAAGTGGCCCTGTCCGAAACTTGGGAGTCTTGTGGATATTGGTAATCACCGAAAAGCTTGTCGTCAAGAATATCAACATCACTGCGTGGCGAGTTTCCCGAAGTGCTGTCAGAGCTCCCAGTCGAAGAGCCAGATGACATTCCCTTGTTCTTGTTGCGTGTTCGCGAGGATTTGTTGAGACGCTTCTCATCGTCTGGGCGAGTCTTGCGAGGACGTCCACGCTTGACTGTCTTCTTTACAACACCCTCAAAAGCCCCAATACACATGCCTCGTTGTCTGTGGCGAGTCAATGCATCATGTCTTGCAAAACTGTTCCCACACTGGCAAGGATATGGCTTAACACCGCTGTGAATTTTGGCGTGGCGCTTAAGATCGTGTTGGCGAACGAAGCATTTCTTGCAGTGAGGGCATTGGAACTGTCTGTCACCTAGATGAGTTTGCACATGGGATTTGATGTTCTCCTTTCGTCCAAAACGTTTGCCACATTCGGGAAACAGGCAAACCCATTTTCCATCGAGGGGATCCGGTCCTTGAATGAAATTCGCGATGTCGTCAATAGTGATACCAGTGTCAGTGATAGACTCGTCAACGTTGAGACTGCATACGGATTCGGAGCGTCGGTGGGATGATTGTGATTGAGGCGAGTGGGAAACAGAAATTTGGCTTGTCGCTGATAGTGGCTCTTCGTATGATGGCATTGAAGGTGCTGTCATTGCTGGGGTATTGGCAAATGGATTTCCTTTGATAGTTCGCTGGGAAAGTTCGGGAGACGAGTTATAGGAAACTGCTGGAGATGGGTCTGCGACGACAGGCGAAAATTGCGGAGTCTCATACTGGGGTTCGTTCTTCATGAATTCAAGATCGAGGTTGGACATGTTCATAAAGTTTGCGGTTGGCATTGGTGCTGAATCAAAACTTGTCGCAACTACCATATTTCGGGGTGGGCTTGGAATGGTCTGCATGACGTTCATTTCTGCTTCTCTTCGCATGTCCTCGAAAACTCCTCTTGCTCTTTGATTGCTTTTTGGCTTGATTGTCTCCTCCATGGATGTATCGTAGGAATCCAGAAATCGTTGGTTCATTTGCTCTTGCTTGATCATTCTGTCCTGAGGTGTATCCATTGGAGTAGGTGGGAAGTAACCTGGAAGGATTGTGAGTAATGTGTGTTGATATATCAACAAAAAAAACTTACCCGCTACAATCTGATTTGGTGGTGTAATTGGTCTTTGATGGTGGGGTGATTGAATAGCCATGTTCTCAAATTGAGAGACTCTGTCTAGAATGCCACCACTGATTCTCCGTCCGCTTGATGATCTTCTGCTGCCGCCATTCGATGGGTTGTTGCTGTTGTCAAACTGCGCTGAGAAGTCCAAAAATGCGGCAGGAGTCATTGAGCCATCTGGAGCGAACATACTGAAGTCGTTGGCCCCCGAAAATGAATTGGGGTCGACATAATTTAATGGGTTGATCTGTCCGGTGTATCCATATTGAGCTTGTCCTTGGTTCCCGTAATTGATACATCCGGCATCAAAGGATTGTCTGTGTGGGGTGACGGCTGGAGAATTTAAATAATTGTCGTCATTGTCGAGGGCAAAGTGTTGACCCGGGCGTACCAGTCTCTGCTGCTGCGTTTCTCGCAAAATATGCTGTTGTTGTGTCGTTTGATATCCTTGGTTGTTAGTATTACTTACCATTACATCCTGCGGGGGTGTTGGTCGTCGTCGTTGATCGAGACTCATGCCACGTCGATGTGTGCCATGTCTCTGTATATTTGGCAGGTTGTTTGCCTTCACAGGTTCGAATGCCGTTGGTGTTGAATTTTGTCGTCGGTGTTGTCGTTGGCGACTGTGAAGAGCTTTGGTTGGATTGGACAGCATTATGAATGCTTGAAGAGTTCGGAAATGTCGTTCGTTGTTATAAGTATTGCAATTAAGCAAACCTGTTGGTTCCGAGACTTGAAAATAGTTAGCATATGGTCCATTGTACATTGTGTCTCCACCATCGTCGCAAACGCGAATTTCAAGGTATTCGAGGGTTTTCTGTGGGAGAAGAGAAAGTGTATTGCATACCTCACGCAGCGCAAGCCGTTAGGCCGGGCAAGTTGAGATCGTTGGTCCTCTCAGTACAGGTAGACTCGGATCGAGTCTTTCTCGGATGGAAAAGGGCCCTCCTCAGGCCTTTGGGCGAGACGAAAAAGGTGGATTAATTGGTTGTCTTCGCGGCCAGAGGAGAGTTGGATGGATGGTAGGTAGTGTGTAGATAGATTTGGAGTGTGGTTTGTGTGTAGATGGTTATGTGGTTTGGTTTGGGGCAATCGTGAGATTTTGGGGAGGGTTTGGATGCAGCTCAAGTCGCAAAGGTAAATAAAGCATCCGAGGCTGGTTGCTACCGGGTTGCTAGGGGACGACCCCAGTTCGAGGTCATGGCCGAGACCTAGAAATAGTCCGTTGTTCCAACTTTCTGGCTCAATTCCATACCTATTGTCCTATCTATTTGGACAATCGGACATGGTTCTTCTAAAATTGGTTTTAAACTGTCTGAATTGTTCACAAGAAAGTTTTTCCCAATTCTTCTATGGGGTTGGAAGAATGAAAGAAAGAGGCAGGTACAACCAAAAAATACCTATTCACCGCCGCTTTACGAGCACTCAACGGATGACGGATTATTTATGGCCGCTACTTTGCGTCTCCCACCCAACCATCGTGCCCATGCCCAAACTTCCCCAAAAATACCTCGAGGCAATCCAGTTCCGATCTGGGCAAACCCTTCCACCTCTCCATCCCGCGCTTAGAGTCTTCCCCTCAACCTCTCTCCAACCTACCTACGTGGCAGTGGCATAGGTCCACCATACCCAGATCTTAAGATGGCTACTAATGGCACCATGCGAGGTACGCCTAGTCGACAGGGTAACCGTGGAAACCTACCGGCCTTCACGAACAGTCCTGGAGCATCAAATATTCCAGTTCCTAGGCCAGCTATAGATGCAGTGCACAACGCAAGTGCCATATCAACAGTACAAAGCGAAGCAGCTGGATCAACCATGAGCGCCAGTAGACAAAAGCAGTCCAAAAGAGATGAGGTAGGATTATGGAGAGCCCTTATCAAATGATCCTCCTTGCGACTCGGGACTAATTTGGAGTTTTTCTAGGCTATCCGCCGAAAGATCGAGACGGACCTCAGCAAGAAGAAGCATACAACTGGACGAGCACGACAGACACGAAAAGCCCCTCCAGGAACCGTTCTCGCCCTTCGACCGAGTCAAGCCCTCCAAATCAAACCAAATACCACGGTTGCCGAAGCAGCACAATTGATGGCAGCGAAGAGAGAAGACTGTGTTTTGGTTACCGACGACGACGACCGAATTGCTGGTATTTTTACGGCAAAGGATCTTGCTTTCCGAGTGGTAGGAGCTGGCCTAAAAGCTAGCAACGTTATGATAGCCGATATCATGACCAAAAACCCTCTGTGTGCAAGAACAGATACGAGTGCCACCGATGCGTTGGATCTTATGGTTCGCAAAGGATTTCGCCATTTACCTGTCATGGACGAAAATCAAGATATTTCTGGTATTTTGGACATCACCAAATGTTTCTACGATGCCATGGAAAAATTGGAAAGAGCATATAGTTCCTCAAGAAAGTTATACGATGCTCTTGAGGGCGTTCAATCGGAGCTCGGATCAAGTCAACCACAACAAATTATACAATATGTGGAAGCACTACGAATGAAAATGTCTGGACCTACTTTGGAGTCTGTTCTTGATGGCCGACCTCCAGTAACCGTGAGCGTACGAACTTCAGTCAAGGAAGCCGCGGCAAAAATGAAGGAGCACCACACAACAGCCGTATTAGTACAAGACCAAGATTCCATCACCGGAATTTTTACCAGTAAAGATGTTGTCCTGCGAGTAATTGCTCCTGGCCTTGATCCTGCCAATTGCAGTGTTGTTCGAGTAATGACTCCACATCCCGATTTTGCGCCAATGGATATGAGCATTCAAGCAGCACTGAGAAAAATGCATGGTATGTAGCAAAAACTTATCTTTCTAGAATCTCCACTAATTTGTATAGATGGTCACTATTTGAATCTACCTGTTATGAACGAGGGTGGTGAAATTGTGGGTATGGTCGATGTCTTGAAATTGACTTATGCTACTCTTGAACAAATCAACACAATGTCAACCGGAGAAGGCGGAGAGAACCAAGGTCCTGCTTGGAACAAATTCTGGATGTCCCTTGATAACGAAACCGAATCCATTATGTCTGGAGATGGAAGCCACCACCATACGAATACTGTGGGAGGCAGATCTTTGATGTCACCCGATATGTCTCGCCATGAGCGTAATGTGGATGCTAGTGTTGCACCTAACGACTCGGCCTCGCATGTAGGAGACTCCCCTCAACATTCAACTATATCTCGCCAACCAGAGGTACATCCCGAGGACGTCGCTTTCCCCTTCAAATTCAAGGCTCCCAGTGGTCGTGTTCATCGGATGCAAGTCATTGGAAGTCATGGTTTGGCTGAGCTTATTGCGGCTGTAATTGCAAAGCTGGGCTCAGAGGTCGAGGCAGTTGGAGGTGCTGCAACATTCGAGGACGGAAAATTAGGAAGCTCTGGATTTGCTCTCAGCTATTTGGACGACGACGGAGATACTGTATCAATCACCACTGACCAAGATCTTCTCGAAGCTATTCTTCTTGCCCGCCAAGGTCACCGCGACAAGGTAGATCTCTTCATCCACGACCCTGAGAAGCCAGCCATCAGTGCTACAATCGACCCTCAGCCAGTTATTCATCAAGAGCCAAGTCCACCCGCATCACAGACTATTCGTCAACGAAAGCGTATTGTCTCCGAAGATGAAGAAGAGAGCGAGGATGAGGTGCCAGTCCGATCTCGGTCGCGAAAGGCCCATTCCAAACCAATTGAGGAACAAGTAATTGCCGGTGTTCCCAACGAATTGTTGTTACCTGGTGCGATTGTTACGCTTGCGGTTGTTATTGTCGGTGTGTTTACTTTGACTCGTCTCACGAGCCGTAATTGATTAAGGGGGGAGAGATACCACGATAGACTTTTGTGCTGGAGCATGGGATTTTGTTCTTTGTATTTATAAATCTGTACACAACACACCAGGGCACATTTTGCGCTGTGACCTACTTAATAAGATTTATCTGCATATTCTTTAAACATTCATTCTTATATTTCGTTGTGGCTTCGTAGTTTCGACTGTCCGAAAACAACAGTAGGGTGGAATACAGAGGTACTTCCTATTTCCAAATTCCTGCCTGCATTTCAGTCTTCGAAAGAAAACATTGTCGTAGATATTTTGAAACAATGGGAAAGCGGAGTCAACCTGGACACCAGCGGTCAGGGGGCAAGAATCACGTGAACCTTTACTAGCGTGAATTGGGGAACCTCGAGCTCCAGAAAAGTTAACGCGATGAGAGGACATTCAAATCTCGCCGCAACAACCATGATCCTCAGAAATGTAGCAATACGGCATGGTAAGTAGTCTTCCAATTGATCTAAACCCAAAATACTCATTGATTATAGGCCGCAAGGCTCTGTCCGCCCCTCTCCGAAAATCTTTCCTCCGTACCTTCACCCACGACACCTTCTCCTCCGAAACCCAATCAATAGAGCACTCAATTGAGAACCAATTGAAGCAAACACACTCGATCGAAGCAAACATCAACCAATTGCACATAACCGAATCCTTCGTTCCTCCAACCCTCGCGGGCGAGTCCGATCAAGTCAGGGCGGATTATGAATTCAAACGCCATCTTAAGAAACGCACTGGAAAGCTGGGATCGGTGATTGAAAAGCATTATGAGCCGCAGCAACTTGTTTTGAACCCGCCGAGACCTCAGGATGTCACGTTGGAGCTGTTGATGGCTAGTCAGAGTCACTTAGGGCATCATACTAGTTTGTGGAATCCGGCGAATCAGAGGTACATTTTTGGGATAAGGCAGGGTGTGCATATCATTTCTCTGGAAGAGACAGCTGCTCATCTGCGGAGAGCTGCGAAGGTTGTTGAAGGTGTGGCATATCATGGTGGTTTGATCCTATTCGTTGGGACGAGGGCTGGTCAGACAGCTTGCGTAGTGAAGGCTGCGCAGATGGCTAAGGGGTGCCATTTGTTTGAGAAGTGGATTCCAGGAAGCATCACGAATGGAGATCAGATTCTGGCGAAGTGTAATATTAAGGTTGTGGATAAGGACGATACGGATATCTCCTATGGGTTCACGAACAAGATTGAGGAGTGGAAGGCGTTGAAGCCGGATTTGGTGGTGTGCTTGAACCCGTTGGAGAATTATGTCATGTTGCACGAGTGCGGGTTGAATAATATTCCAACGATTGGGGTTATCGATACGGATGCTGATCCAACCTGGGTTACTTATCCCATCCCAGCTAACGACGACAGGTTATTTTCTCTTCCTCCCTTTACTTGGACATTTACTAACTCATCAAAATAGTCTTCGATGTATCCAAGTCATTGCCGGCGTCCTTGGACGAGCGGGCGAATCAGGACAAGCCAAACGTCTCGAAGCAGCAGCAAAGGGGACGGTTACTTGGGAACCACCAGAAGGGCTAGGTGCACCGGAGTCAGATAAGGACACATCACAGGTAGTTTCAGAGATGAACAGCTTGATCGACCCAAGAGGTACTCCGGATCCTAGAAAATCCTTAAACCCTCCTGCGCCAGCAGCGCAGCCTGTTACGACGAGATCCATCACGAGAGAGGAAATTCCGGGTGAGTTGTAGATATAGTAGCTGTATGTATGATATTTGTGTACACTTGCATGGAATGGCGCCTTTAAAATGGATTTCTTGGGATACCATGCCTTGCTCTCACTTGTCTTCTTTGAAATGGCAGGTACTTCATGTCGGTTGAGTTCTTGCTTTAATCAAGTGGAGCTCCATCCACTTTTTCTAGGGGATCAAACAGGCAAGAGAGATATTGAGTACATAAACCCTCTGGTTATTAACAGTTTCATCATGAAAGAACTGTGATGTATTAAACCGTTGAACTTGCTGAGAAGGTTGGAGGCATTGATCATTCTCTATTAATACTATCCATCGCGAGTTTGAGAAATCCAATCGTGCAAGGTTCCTTTTCGAAGCCTTTAATTCCTAGCGAAGGACAAAGTTCCAGCCACAGGATCAAAGATTACCTTCCACTGCCTGTATACATGTCGTCCAGTATTAACAAAAGGAGTTCTCACAGAATCGCGGTAGTTATTAACCCAAATGGGCGTAACAAAATTGAGGAAATCCCCCGATTGATAGCGCTGTCTGCGATAGGAGGAGTACCAAATGACAACAACGTCCTTCCCGGTATCGAGCAATCGTATTTCATCTGGCACAGTCGAAGGATCTGAGGCTTCTTTCGTGTGTGTGGGCCATGTGAAAGGCTAAGTTGATGGATGGGCTGGGTCTCTAGGAACTCGGATGTATGATTGTTCGACGCCGGTATCGAGGGGAATGGAACATTCTAGGCAGGGTGAGGGTATGCCTCCTACTGATACACTGCCTCTCTTTTCTCCCCCTTGTTTGAGATGCTTAGGCAAGTCTGGTGATTCGGTATCAGGTGGTGGAAGTGGTAGCTCCACTGACTGTGAGATGTTGACAACGTAGGTGGAAGTTAAACCGACAGTGACGCCAGTAGTAGAAATAACGTATCCCAGGTGGAATCTTGGTGATGCGATACTGATATACTTCTAATCTCTAAGATATTCAAAAGAGGGTTCTTATCAGGAGTTCCTTGTTTTTGGCCATCTGCAGTCCGTCCAAACCCAATCCCCATCAAAGCAGCAACTGGATTCTCGATAACAGTGCCATTTGGATCCGAACAATTTCGCTTATCCACACCCAAAACATACTTGGGATACCTAATCGACTTGCTGATGGCCAGAATTCTGACCTAGGATTTCACTTGACGTCCTACAAGGTCGAGATTGTAGTACACGTTTCGTACCACCCAGTGTCCAATATAGAGCAATTTACTGCTTGTGAGGTAATGGTAGCCCTCGTTTTCGGACGCGGTTTCGTCTGATGTCCAATTTTCTATCTTTGATGTGTTTATTTTAATCCCATATGTTCCGGCGTCCACGATGAGTTTGTGACGGGCCGTGGTTCGGGATGTCTCGATGCCAGTTGAGTCTAGTCTTTCTAGCCAGACTTTGACTTTGGGAGGGTTGGTGGTGAAATTGAAACTTGTGCTTGGTGTATTTGACTAGGGGATCGTTTCGGCTTGATCGAATGTAGTTCTGGGAGACCACAGCCTTAAAAGCGGAGAGTAGAGAAAAGGCCATCGTGGGGATGTTTAGAATAAGGCGTTGACGATTGATTGTATCTGAGTCTTTTGTAATTGAAGAAGATGAGTTTGTGAAAGGTTGTTTGTACTTTAGATTGGTGGGTTCTTGGAATGTTGCGATGTTTGTTGGTGTTGTTGTGTACCTTTATGGTTGAATGTTGGTGACATGTATCCAACTTGATAGCTTAGGCAATGACCACCGTGTGACTACAATCGGCACAACTTTTCCAGACCTAGTAGATTTCAGTCACCAATTCTATTACTGGTCAGTACATATCCCATACTTTGTGAGCACATTTATTCACCATTTAATATATTACTCTTCAATAGACTTATAGACCCTCCTCCCCCGCCCCTCCAAATATTTATACTCTATTACAAACCTAATTTCCCCACTCCAATTCACTCTCCCAGACCTCTAGTTCTCCCCTTTTGTCGTACGTAGCGTATTATTCTGTGGAGCAGTGCTATCACCCTCCCACCGGTCCTTATTAGTGAACCCGTTTTTGCGAGGAAAAGCGAGTAGTACAATTTGGCCCTCCTTGAATTCCACCTTTGGACTAGAACGCTTGATAAGGGTACCAGCATTCTTCTTTGTTGTGCTCAAGTACCCTCTTTCGCAGTAGACAGTTCTGACAATATTTACTCCTCGTCGCTCTCTTCAGCCTCGTGATTGAAAAGAAGCTTAGCGTCAACATCCTCAGAGGCAAATGCGTTCTGCCTCCTCATAGGTAACTCATCCTAAAAGGAACGGGAGCACGTTTTGATGGGGAGACTTAAGCGATAAAAGTGGAAATAACCTCTCTTGATTTTAACTAGTGAATAAATAAAGGTACATGCAAAGTACGTGATATTGATTAATAGGTTAGTTTATTGACCAGTAACCGGATTTTTGACTGCGATACACCAGCCGAAAAAAGTACGCAAAAGTTGAAGCCAGAGGCCTTCAAAAGTATGGTGGGTGTTTCGTCGCAGGAAATTCCCAAGATACAGAAGTTCCTCAGAAATGTTGAGCCATTCTTGGATCCTAAGTTGTTTCTGACTCAGATTCCCCGGACAGTCAGAGAAGTGGATGCAAGAGGTACCTCGGTTGGTAAAACTTCGGCATTTACCCAAAGCGTATTCGACCCCTCCCCCTTCCTAAACAACAGTAGTGAATTACTATCCCTCTTTTTTATAGAAAGAGAAAAATTCGAGGGATTAAAAAAGATACTCCTATAATTGTGAAATTATCTTACAAAGTAGAAAGTTAGAACTACGGCTGACACCCCAGCGCTGCACCTGACAAGGATGAATAATTCCTCCGAATTCGGCGGGGTGCCTTGAAGCGCAGGGGAATAGAGTGTTAGTGTCTCAGTTACACAGCAGGTAAGCGGTGAAATATAGGGCTGAAAGTAGGATAGACCAAGCGACATGGAATCCCTCTTGGTGAAGCTTGACATCCCCTTTGTCCTCGCTTAACGAGATGAACAACAGCTTTAGTAGTACAACCCAAGGCCGAAAATATTGCCTCGACCTCCACACCTATCTATTTTTGTCTTGACAGGTAGAAATAAGCAATTAACGAGCATCAAGCATGACCTTCCCTTGATTGAAGCTTGAAGGAAGTTACTTTTCTTTTCAAGACTTCATTTCCCGTTCGGCAGCCGCTCTCTATTTCAATACACGAAATGCATGTGCATAGCTACCACCCAACGCTGCTATAATTAAGCAGAGTACTGGACTACCCCATTTTTAAGTAAGCTTGTTTTTCCCGAAAGCTGATTTGCTCTACTGCACGGCTTGCTCTCTGCATATTGATCAAGGCAGCAACTATGCAGAGTGAGATTCCCTGTGGGTTCTCAAAGATTTTATGTCGCACCAAAAAAGAGAAGGACTGCAAGTTGTTTCAGCGATGGTGTGTAAGATCAGGCATCCGTGAGATTGCAGTAAGTACACTGACTCGCGTTCTGTGTCGTTCTCTCTCTGACGAAAGAAGCTCTTTGAGAAGCTTAGCGAATTCCAACGAATTCCGGTGAGCTTACTCCTCGGTAGTTATAAATAACACCATACCAGTTGCTCGACAGTAGTCCCTACTCCATTTGATCATCCTGCCATCTGCATCTTTAACCCAAGGAATTACAATTTCTCCAAGATGTGTCTACCCTACGACAAATGTTCAGCCCAAATCCTTCTTCGGAAAATCTGCGTAATTTGGGGAACTACCGAGCAACCTTCCATTATCGCTGGAAAGTCATCAAAATCTTCAGAGACATCGTCCTCCTCTCTATCTACTAGCAACATCAACCTCTTAGCGCCCACGGTTCAAAATACCGAGACTGATCCGAATTGCTCTCTCATTATATACCCTGAACCGATTTCTTGCTGGGAATACCGGACTTACGATAAGGAGAAACATGCTGGGCATAGATATGGCAGGATGGCATGATGTGGAGGAATTTGATTTCGTCTGAATCTCATACATTTGCTGGGGAATATTCTGGGAATTTGAATTGATAGCGCACATACATTTACTAAAAGCTCATATAATGTAAGTTGTTACCCTTATATCAACGCCTCGCTAAAAGTGAACAGAGTTTGGACTGAGACATGTTCTTGAATACCTACGGGTTGCTTTATCGACTTAACCGAGCTTCGTTCGTGATGGACAACAAAATCGGCAGTAAATTGTACCTGCCTACGCTTTTAGTTGTTCCAGATCGTAATTCAAAGTAGTTAATCTAGATACTAGGAACAACGAGGTGTGTATACTACAAAATTTTCTGTCTACTACAAAGCTTTTTCTGTTCAAACCTGTGCTTTCCTTCGAGAACTATATCTGACCTTACTATATCCCCGACCCTGATAAATGGTCGCACTCCCTCTCGTATCTTTCCCTGCCATTAGAATGTATCTGAAGAGTCGTCTGGGCCCACAAGCTCAGTTTCAGTCATCCACCGATTAGCAGTGAGCACGAAAATATCACGAGCCATATGAGGGAAGTCGTAGTTTAGTAAACGCACCATCCCCCATTCGTATTGCTTCGGTTGATGTTTCTCATCAAGCTGCTCAATGATATCTCTCCTCCGCTCAAGTTTTTCTCTCCATTTGTCGACACCCCCCTCTCTTATCATTTCCAGTCCATTCAGACCGGAGAACTCGATTGAAGATTGCCACAAATCTTGTCGCCAATAAGGCTTTACTTTCTCCCAATAAGGTCCATACTGTAGCCCATATACTCTAGGACTAGAGAAATGATGCCTATGTCGACCCGGCTCCGAGAGTCTGTGAATCTTCATTACAAGATACCGAGGTCAGCTTGGTTCATGAAGCTCATGGCTAAGCAAAGGGGTTCGCACGCACCTCATCTTCATTTTGGGAACTAACTCCATTACCATGTTGTTTAAAGTCCTCTCCTATTGCTTGACGAATAGGCTTCCACATTCTTTCCCACATGGGAGACTGGAGAATATGATCAATCGATGCCGCATCGCGCGACATCTCTGGATTTGGAAAAGCAGGATGCGGGCCTACCCTCTCCGGGGCTGGCATACCCAGGTAGTCTCCCCCAAAATAACCATTTTCCATCCAGAAACTAGGAAGACAATATCGTAGATAATCAAAGCGCATTTCGGTGCTGTGTCTAGGCAAATTCAAGGATGGATATACAACGGCTTCGAAATCATTTGCAAACAATTCTCCGTAAATGAGAATTTGGAATGTGGCTCGGGTTGCTTCGCAATCAATATCACTGGCAGGATCGGAAACTCCACCTTCCCAGAAATTTGGTGTGTTTGCCCAAGTTGGACCCGCACACCTGTCAATCATATCGGTAAGAGGATTGATGTCGGAAAATCGACATAGATGTAGACGACGGATCTCGGGCATGGTTATACCACCCTTCGAAAGACAAAGTTTTAACAAGTTATCAAACCCTCCTTTGAAAGCATGTTGGAGATCTCGTGAATGTTTCTCGTTTTGTAGTGCCCATGTGCTGACCTGACGAGCTGTGGCCATAACGAGAAATAATGGATGTGGTTGTACAAATGTCGGTGCTGACGCAGCAAAAAGGTTTAGAATGGTGTTCGGGTTGGTGTAAGAGAGGGATCCGCGTAACTTTCGACATGTTGAAGACAAGTTGTTGAAATCTTCAATGCTGTGAAGGTAGGGAGCAAGCATAACTATAAGCTCATTTGGGAGGTCGGTGAGGGTGGGGGACATGTTGACAAAGTAGACGACAAGAACTCAAAGTCTCGGAGAGAATTCAGATCAAAATACGGCTGCCACGGCCATTATTCTCTGGGAACGCTGCTCTAATTGCTTTGTCCTGTCTGTTTGAGTATTTATTTGGGCCTCACCTCGTACAATGTTACGTACGCACGTTAGCATAGGGCTTACATGCGCTATATTCCCAATCTAGCTAGACCGGACCCACTAGCCAAGCGATAACCTAGTCAGAGCCTCCGACCACACACGCTTTCTATCTTATTAGCTATATCCTTATCTTACTCTCCGGCTACTTACTCTCTAGCTACCTTAGCTATAAAGAAGAAGTAATTTCTAATCTACTCTAGCGCTTTAAAGATTTAGAGCTAAACCTCTATTATATATAAGTATATATTATTCTACTTATATAACTATCTTATATATCTCGAACTCGAACTTAGTTAAAGATATTTAATATTTTAAAATATAAATCTATATTCTTTAAAAGCTAAAGCTTTATTCTTAATCTAGCTTGATTATAATAATATATTTCTTTAGTTATATAATTAACCTTTTAAAAGTAGTACTTCTATAAAATACTTACTTCTCTTATTAATCTTAAAACCTAGAAATAGATATATATTTAGAGATAGCTCTAGTATAGTAGAGATAAAAGTTATTCTTAAGTATATTATTATAGCTATTCTCTCTTTTATAGACTTATTATTCTTTTATATTCTTTATATTAGACCTAACGTGGTTTACTACCGAGTGGATTATATCACCGAGTAGATTACTTTTCTCTACTACACCACCTTAAAACTTTAACACGTGTTTTCTCAACTATTCACCATAGAAATTCAAACCTAAGAAGCGAGAATCATTCTAGTAATCGAGGCTATTCGGACATCTAAAAAGCTTAGTAAACGCTCTACAGTAAAGATCTATAAAGTACTATATACAAGCCTCTCTAATAGAATGGCTGGCCGAACCTACCGCCCCGATTCTAAAGCTAATTGTCATAAGTTAACAGACCTAGAGGAGGAGTCAATTCTTCGATATATACTTGATCTAGATTTACAAGGCTTTACACCCTGTCTAGCTAGTGTAGAAGATATAGCGAATCTCCTACTTGAATCTCAAGGGGCACGACACGTTAGGAAGAACTAGGCATATCAATTTATTAAACGACGACTAGAGTTAAAGACGCGTTTTAATCGCGTCTATAACTTTTAGAGAGCCTTATGTAAAGATCTAGAGCTAATTAGCGCATGGTTTCGACTAGTTGAGAATATGCAGGCTAAATATAGTATCGTCGACTCTGATTTCTATAACTTCGACGAGACCGGCTTTATAATGAGGGTAATCTCCTCATCAATAGTTATAACACGCGCGGATCGATGTAGCAGAGGCAAGGCAGTTTAGCTAGGTAATCGAGAATAGGCAACAGCGATTATTTATATTAATAGTAAGGGTTAGAGTGTCCCTCCGTTTCTAGTAGTCCAAGGAAAGAATCACCTCTTAAATTAGTATACTAAGAGCAGCCTCCTATACAACTAGGTTATTAAACCTATAAGTAACAGATGGACAAATAATAAGACAGGTCTAGAATAGCTAAAGCACTTTAATAAATATACTTCTACTTACGTAAAGGGGCTATATTAGATGCTTGTCCTTAATAGGTATAAGAGTTATAAATCTACCGAATTTCAAGAGTATTATATAGTACACAACATTATTACTCTTTGTCTACCTCCTTACTCTTCTCATTTAACCTAGCCACTCGATGTTAGGTGTTTTAGTATACTAAAACAGGAGTATAGTTTCTAGATTAAGACGTTTATTAAAGCTTATATCAACTATATTACGAAGGTTAAGTTCTTCCTTGCCTTTAAAGCTAGATATCAAGCCTCTATTATACCCTAGAATAGTCAAGCTAGATTCCGCAGAGCTGGTTTAGTGCCTTTTAATCTAGATACGGTTCTTTCAAAGCTTAATATAAGGCTACAGACTCTAACTCCTCTTGTAGACCTCTCTATAGATAATAACCTCTAGGTCTCGCAGACCCCCCGAAACCTAACCGATGCCCTTTCGTAGACAACTTTAGTTAAAAACTATATTATACGTCATCAAGGAAGCTTACTAACACCTATTTTCTAGACAGTCGCTGTACTAGCTAAGGGTATAGAGCTATTAGCTTATGAGATGACTTTATTGTCTGCTAAAGTCTATACCCTTCGTAAGGTAAATGAAGCACTTAGTAAACGCTAGAGGGCAAAAAAGACTCAGGTCCGTCAAGGGGGTACACTTACTATAGAGGATACGTAGGACTTACTAGCTCAGAAGGACGTAGAGGAGTAGGTTCGACGCGATAAGCGCTCTAAGGGGGGTTTTCAAAAGGAGGGGCAGCCGTCTAGAAGACAATGTAGCACTTGCGGGAAGTCTAGTCATAATGCGCGCACTTGTCAAGTAGCTATAAATACTTCTAGTTCATCAGATTCTGATTCAGATTAATTAATACTATACGTTGTAGTTGTTAATTCTATCTTAAAGGTAGTAGGGTGGGGAAAAGTGATCCACTCGGTGATATGATCCACTCGGTGGTAAACCACGTTAGTAGTTATATATAATATAGTTTATTAGAACTCTATATATATTAGAACTCTATATACTCTAAAACTTATATAAAAAGCTACTTAGTAAGTAGCTCTAGCTTTTTATTCTATTAATAAAAAAAGCTAAAATTAAAAGCTAGTTTTAGTAGTATATAACGTATTTCCCGGGTGAACCGATCACCCGGGTGAGCCGATCACATAAAAACTCACTAAAAATTACGATTTTTATACTATTACATCTCGACCACCTTTTCGCAAAAATGTTTAAAACTTAATATATAAGCTCTTCGTTATATATTCTAATAGTCTCTTAAGTCTAAGACATATATAATCTA
>LKTO01000292.1:0-65196 GCA_001399465.1 Hymenoscyphus scutula | reverse complement strand
CGGGGGGGGGGGGGGTACAAACTCGTCAATGTTTCCTATGCAAAAGAGAACCATCTTGATGAAGAAAAGAAGAGTGTGCTCAATACGTGATATCAGGGTCTCCTTTTGTTGCAAACAAGGACCATTCTGTGGGGGATGCTCGGTTGGCGGGGTCCATCGAGTCGTACCTGGCAGCCTCGCATGAACAACGACGCTCAATCCGGATGTGGATTTGCCTTTTTGGAACCCATCGCGATCAATAATAGAAACTCCTATTAAAGCTGTTTGCTAATGAAGTCTCCTCGGGCTGAAAAATCGATTGTCAATCACCTCCACGCGTCCGGGGGAAGGTCCTGACATTGGGTAGCCTAGCATAGACCGTAGATTTCGCCATCAACCAGGGATTATCTTATCTCATCGTGAATCATGTTTCCTCATATGACGCGAGGATCCGCTCAAACGGTCGCCAATATTCATGCAAAAACGTGAAGACTCGGATGAAAAAACCAACCTGTTTTCTCGCTTGTTAAAAAATTCTTCTTTCCCCCTTAACGGGGAAAAGCTGAATCTATTTCGAGGTCCTCCCCCCTTGAATTTCTGAGAGCCCCCCCTTGATCACCGAATCATTCGGGAAACTTTTCCAGACTCATCAGGCAGCTCAATATGATCACGCTCAAAGCTGAGAAGTAATTATTGTATTCTAGAATGCAGAAAGATTCCTTCTTATTCCTTGTTAATCGATCTCCAAACACTAGCCTCTGTCTCCGCGATCTTCGCACCAGCTTGTTGGGCCATCTTACCCAACGTATTCCATACGCCCTCCCCACCTTGCTCTCCTCCTATCATCCTTTCGGAGTTTTCTCGTGAGGCATTAGTCTCCATTGCCCGTCTCTGTTCGCTTGTGAGATCCGAAGCATAGACGTTTTGTTGATATCCCGGTGGATGCTCCAGGCTGCGGCGAGGTGCTCCATCCTTGGACGAGGGCAATTGAACAGGACGATATGAAGATGACGCAGCCTGTTCTGTCGACGTGGAGCTACGTGGCTGTTGGCTTCCGAGAGCAGAGGTTGGGGGTGGAATAGACATCTGAGGGGGGTATGGCTGTTGAGCTACAGCGCCAGGGATCGGAGGAGCTGGTGTTTGCTTGGGGTTATAGCTCTCGCCCACCTTTGGAGGAGGTGGAATATTCTTCACGGGGGTTGGGAAAGCACCTGGTTGTGGCGCTAGAGGGCCAGCAGTCTCACCTTGAGTCGTTGGAGTTGGTTGAAGAGGAGCATATCGCTGGGTAGCCGAGCTTACAGGGATAACCGAGGGTGCGGGGAAAGCTGCGGTACCTGGCTTCGCAGGTTGGTAAGAAGGAGAGGAATATGAAGCTGTTGATGTCGTTGTCAGAGTCGGATTGGGATTGAGATTGAGATTGAGATTGGGTTTTGGGTTTGGGTTTGCGGGCGGAGGATTGGGCGCGGCGGAGGGATCTGGATCTGAATCTGGATCTGGTGGATGTGAGGCTTGAGACGCCGGCAGTGGAAGTGGAAATGGCAATGCAGATGTTTGTGGGGTAACTCCAGGCGGCTTTTTGACCGCGCTAATGGGCGATGAGGTATATACCGGAATCCCTGACATGGTGTTGACGAGATTCAGGACGACCGCAAAGGGGGCTTGGAGAAGATTTGGGAGATGAGAGGGGATCTTGATGTCAAAGTGAGTGGTGGCGAGATGTTTCGCGTGGTTGGTACGCAGCGTAAGGACCAGATAGGGGGCCGTAACTGCTCGTAGTATAAAACACCAAACCGATCGTGGGGCGGGAGGATCTCGTGATGCTCCTGATATCTCTCTTAAAGTCGGCGAGGTGTTGAGTGGTGTTGAGCAGTTTTCTTACTCGTGAGAGTTTTGGGTTCGCGACTCGTCTTGCTGGTTTTGGAGATGACTTGGATGCTGACCTTGGGTGTTCGTTCTCTGGATTATTGCTGATGTTGGTTTGGGGGCGGAGTCTGAGTCGACCGAGAGGTCCTTTCTTACGACGTTTAAATGTCTTACATTCCTTCCATAGCCGCCAGGAAGAAAGAACGTTGGCGAAGCGCGAAGCATGAAGCATGACGTAGGTACCTAGCACGTGAATAACAATCACCTGATCCTCCTGGCCTTTCACGAGTTATTCAAATATCCTTTATATTATTCTTTCAGATGATAACACAGCAAGTCTTGCAATTCCAAATTAAGACCAAGTTCTCGATCAATGAATCAATGAAACTGTTTAAGTACAGCACCGATAGACTCAAAGTAAGTCTAGTACATGTCTTAATGATACTTAGAGATGATTAACTGGCTTTGTTTGATCTGGACGGATTGAATTTATTCATAGAGTAGTAACATGTGATTTGAGAATGGTCTGAAGATTAATTGGTAAAATCTAAATGTTCCAAGGGCCAACTCTAACAGAAAATGACTCGGACTTCATTCGTTTAAGTAAATTGCTTGAAATATATTCAAATTAGAGGGAGATGATCATTGTAAACTCGACTAATTCAGTTTTTGCTCACGAGGTATGCTAGTGCTTCACTTGGATGATTTGGTGGTCTGACATCCATATAATTTTTAAAATGACCATACTTTAAAAAAGCCGAAAAGAAGGCTATTGTAATGTAAATTTCTCCCTCTTGAGCTTCAATCAATAAATTTCTCACACTTCCCCATGTTTCAAGTATACTTACAACGTTTAGTAATCGAGCTCCATTTCTGCAGAACAGATAATGGCACTGTGGTGATTCCTTTGTATCAATTCATCCTTTGACTTTCCACTCTCCCTCTTCTTTCTTATGCTAGTAACAAAGAGTCCGGTGGACAACGAAGCTATTAACAACACGACCAAAAGTTAAACAACGAGTAAAAACAAGACAAATTTTGGGTCTAGAAAACTACCTCCTAGTACACACCCTCATCGCTCTTCATCGGTTATCACTAGCTTTCTCTCACATTTACTCTTCGTATATATCTGACAGTAGCTCTAATCGATCAACCCAACCAAAATCGCGTATTTTCACCTACAAAATGGCTTCGTCCTGTATGATCCACCAATTGTTCCAAGCTAATTGTCATTATTGCATTATGGCTCCCCAACCTTTTGGTGAGTATAACATCCAGGCACCAACCCCTCAATTCCGATTTGAGGTAAGTGCTCCAACCTCAAACCCCTCCACCGGTTTCAACACCACTGCATCGTTCCTTAACCTTCAAGCGGGTGCAACTCACCCAATGTCAATTGGGAGATCCAACGACGTCAATTTTCATACTTCAACAGGTACTGCCTTTGGACCCATGGCATTTCCTTCTCCCGCAAAAGTCGTAACCGTAAGTGCAGAGCGTAGTCCCTACGCCGACTACCTCACCAAACGGGTGCAAATCCACAAGAAGAAGTCTCTTTCTACCCGATTGGCCGACTCTCAGCGTGTTCCACTGCCCCTGGAATTCCCACCTTTAGTGTCCACCCACTACTCGGAGTTACTCGCTCTGGATCACTCTGAAGTGAGACGGGACGCACCTCTTCTTCGGATCTGCAAAGATGAATTCAAGCGTCGCAATCTAGAAGAGAAAGCCAAAGGGTCGCAAGCTGGGCGCAAGCGTAAGTACACTGGTTCTCAATACAACGCTACAACACCTGCTCAACCAGCCAGAGCCAAGATGACTTATCAAGTCGGCGGCGATGCCCTCTCCATGGAACGAGCTCGCCTTGGAGTCCCTCAGGAGGAGATTGAGGCAGCTCATAATACTGCCTGGATTCGACCTCCACATTCTGTGCGTAAAGGACTTCAGCCCACTCGTTCTGCGCCCCAAGTACTTCAAGCTCCTCGCTCTGTTCCCCAGTACTCGTACATCCAAGCGTACCTTCAACCCCCTCGCTCCGTACCACAAGGATTTCAGCAACCTTCTGAACCATCACAGGTAAGCGCTGCTAAGGCACAACAAAAGCAACACCAGGCAGGGGAGAAGAAAGCGCAAGAGGAACCTCGTTCTGTGAGCTCTAACAAACCTGTTGTACAAGAACGAACACAGTTCGGCTGCACTAGCATTCTCGAGAAGCCAAAAATTGTCACCCGTCGTCCTTCGCTGACAGTCGAAACTCAACTTGGGGGCCCAGTTGCGCCAATCGCTGAGCTTTCTCCTCTAGCCCCAGCTCCAGCTCCGGCTGCTTCAAAGCCAGCTGCTCTAAAGCCAACTCCCAACCCACAACCCCAAGCCCCAACGGTCCTCAACACCATCCACAGCAGCCCCCTCTTCGAGTCAGACTTCTCAGACCTCTTCGAAGACCCCGATAACTTCGATAATTTCGATGACTTCCGGCAACAGATCCGTGAGAAAGCCTCTCCAACTCCTTCTCTCACTCCAAAGATTAAGCCTCGCCGCTCTCGCACTCGTAGCAGTACCAAGACAGAGAGCGCGACTCGGCGTTCGACGCGGGTGATAACCCCATCAAGAAAGAAGCGTGAAGCTTCTGAGTAGTTGGGTGGGGAGGCTAAGCGGGCGCGAAGTACGTAGAAGGGTGGGTATGAGAAGGTTTTTAAGAGTGACGATGAGGAGGATGAGGACGACAGTTCGGAGTTTGGAGGGTAGAGAGACGGTAAGTGAGAGGTGAGATAGGTTTATATTGTAGGTAAGTACTTGTAAGCTGGATTTAAAACTCTGTAAGTTAAGGTAAGATGTAAAACCAAGCAAAACCCAACTGGTTTGGTGTGTATTTGAGATTAAACATAAATTATAGACAAAATTAATAAAAAAATCGCTTTCTCAATTATACTCATTATTGCCCCTCGTTGAACCCATGTAAGAAGAAGTCTTCCTGAAACATGTTATTCAGCTACTAAATTGAACACAGAAGCTTAACTTAAAACGTCCCCTTGAGTATGGAATATTTGACTTCCAAAGACTTTTCGCTATTTGAACCCTTGACATGTTGGACTTCACCGCCCATTCCAGATTTCATAACGAGAGACTCTGACCCAGAGGCACTTGCCAAACCGCAAGAACAAAAACCATATACATAAATAACACTCACTATTGATGAGACTCATGGCACTTGCCATATCTTAAATTCTAAAACTGTAACATCAAAAAAGAAAGAAAGAAACAAGAATACCCTGCTAAAGTAGGAAGACTAGAAATATAACCTTTAATTTCGCTCTAGCAATGCACCATGTATCTCACAGCTATCCAAACACGAACAAAGGCTCTCCATCTCAATCTCATCTATACCCAGTTGGCATTCCCCTTTCACTCTCTCCCAACTTTTACTCGGCGCCTTGCGGCGCCTTGGGGAAGAAAATCTTTCTTCATAAGGTCTTCAAGTGTACGTGTTATCACATAGCCACGCTCATTATCATTCCTGAGCTAGAAATTCATTCATAATTTTTATACTTCACCCCATCCATAAACAGTCTCAATCAGTAAAATATTTCCTCCTCCTAACCTCCCGATAAATCCCGGCTCCAGTCCCAACAACCAAAAGAACCGCATTAAAAATAGCCATCATGTAAAACGGCGCCCCAGGAGACAACGTATCGAAAAGCGTTCCACCCAACTTCGTAAGCAGCAGAATAGCCGCTCCCCCAGAAAGAGAATACACACCCGCAATCGAGCCCTTTAGGTGACTTCTTGATTTCGGGGTATTCGCATTCGTAGCTGGCACAAGTGGTGCGTTCTCCGAAGTTTGAGTAAAAGGATTTCGTCGTAATTGGGAGGATAAATTATATCCTCCTTCATCGCCCAGGACCCCACGACCGAGAAGCCCAAGACTACAGACTATAGCCCCGATTTGGGAGATTCCAATCATAGCCACAATAAGGAAAACAGCGGGACTTCCTCCTCTTCCCTCGATATTCTTTGGTTCCGGGCTAACGAGTCGAGCAAAGGCGATGTATCCAATGATTCCAAAAATACTAGCTACCAGTAAGGGCAGATTGAAGCGCCGATATTTATCAGAGAAATAACCAAAAGCGGGAGCACAGAGGAGTGCGATCAATTGGGAAACCCCTGTTAGTTCCGCCGAGAGGATATACGCTGCCCGGCATTCTTTCTTGAGTTCTGGCGAGGGATCGTTGGGCGAGCCTTGACAAAATCCATTGCGGATGAAATAGGCGTTTATGTATAATGGGATGAAGAGGGAGATTCCAACTGAGGAGGCTCGGGCGACGAATCCTCCTAGGTAGCCCAGTCCGATTTGTGCATCTTGGAACCCCAAGACGGTCGAGTCGAGTAAAAGTCTCCAGTATGGGAGGAATGGTTCTCGAGCAAGACTTGTGTCCGGTTCGTTTTCTTGAGTGGACACAGTTTGGTAGTCCTGAGAAGGTGCTTTCCCGAGTAATAATCCCCAACCCTTCCCCTCTTCTCCTTGTAATCCCCGCAACCCAAAGTAGCAAAGTACCGCTACGACCAAAGCCACACTTCCGACAACATAAAAGCTATCCGCGACAGCTTGTCCTTGAGTAACTCCATCGATATGGGAAAACCTGGCGGGCAATGGCAAGAAAACTGCCAATGCCACCAGAGCTCCGCACCCTGTGAAGACCCCCACCAGACCAGCTAATCGAGGTGGACTCGATCCTGTCTTCCCTTCTGACTTCCTCTCTTCCCGATTATTCCCACTAGCCGGGCGCTGCCCGCTAAATGTCGCAGGCGTAATCGTAACTTCGGAATCCAACGAGTTGGAAATGCTGTGTCGCATAGGATCTCGTGAAACCGGTTCTTCGCAGATCCCCTCCTCCCCAAGTACCCTCTCCTCCCCATTCCCCGTCATCGAAGGCAGGATAGCCGTAACCATAGTAGCGCTGTATCCCAATTAGCAAATCTCCCAAACGCCATCAGACAGACCTATACTCACGTCGCTGCACCCCCCAAACTGAAGAGCACCCTGGCCAGCAGAAGCTGGGGATACACATTCTTCGCCTGCACAAAAACAAACAGGGCCAACCCAACAATCGTATAACCTAACACGCAAACAATCTTCACCCCCAACCGATCCGAAAGTATCCCCCATAACGGACACGCGAATAACGCTACTAGCTCATCCACGAACCCCAATGTGCCGACCAAATCCCCCACTCCATCTTTGACGCCTATCAAGTCGGTGATAACGAAGGAGACGCTGCTATTCAGGAAGACGAGGAAGGAGATGGAGAAGAGGCAGACGGCTCCCAAGTAGGCGCAAGCTTGGGTGGTGGTGGTGGAGGAGGCGAAGGGGAGATATCTGGATACGACGGACATGGTGGAAGTCTCGTGGTGGAGGTCAGCCTGGGTTGGCGGGTGTCAATTGATGCTGGTAAACATGTTTATTGTGAGTTGGTGGGACAAAATATGGTCTTGTGTTGGAGTGTGTGTTGACTGATGATGTTGAGAAGCTGTGTCTCCGCCCGCCAAACGCGGGAATACCGAGGTCTCGTCCCGAGATGATGGAAGCTTGGGGATCGAAGTCGCTCTGAATTCCTCACGTCGGACGATATATCGCCCTTTTTTAATCAAAAGAGTTTGCAAGCATTCTTATATAGCCCAGTAGTTCAAATTGTTTGATAAAGAAAGGCAAATCTATCAAACACAACCAACACACCACTTGGACGTTTGACAAAGCATCAGGCAACGAAAGACTTGTAAATATTCTCTAAATTTGAAGGCATTTTGAACACATTAAGATATATGCAGTTGTTTTAGCGTTTTTCGGTATGGGGATTGATTAAAGCGAGAATTCAATTCTTACTTACTGGCTCGACTATTAAATTCAACTCACTCATTGATTTACTCGCAAACTTGTACACTGGATCAGTAGTTTGTGTTGACTAGCTTATCTTCACTCACTAGCTTATCCCTACTCACTTGCTCACCCCTGTCGACTAGCTTATCTGTATTCGCTGGCTGGTTTACAAACGCACTTTTTAACTTGCCTTCAACTGAAGAGGGGCTTTCACTTATGAAACTGGTAAATTATAGAGTGGTGTTCACATATGTGGCAAGTGTTCAAAATAAGATAAATGTGTGAATAATATATCTAAAAATATATACAAAGAAGATTAAACATTTCCCTATCCCCCCGACCAAAAATTATTCATTAAATAAAGAACTCATCGCCTTTCGGCGCATGAGCCCATATCCCAAAATTCCTGTTTCCTGTTTTCAGTTCAAACTCCTGCTTCAAATCCGAAAGCCAATGTGTATCCCAAAAATCCATGGTATGCATTCGCTAAAATAAAGGAGTGTATGTTGCTTTCGTAATTCCCACTAGGTCCGGTCGTAAATCATGTGTTTTCGAAGAAGCAATGGATATAAATTTCTAAGCCCTCAGTGTTCATCTGTTTCGTTTTCGCATCATCTCAGCAACATGCAGTTCTCGGCAATTATCCGAAAACAACAATAGCCATAGCCCCAGCAATTGCAAAAGCAACAGGATTATTCGTCGCAACAGCAGCGTTCGAACTGACCTGAGGCGGCGCAGAAGCGCTAGCTGTTGGTACAACAATCGAAGTGGTATTTGGTAGCGGGGCCACACTCGAGATAAAGGAGGAAAGAGGTGGTGGGATAAAGGTGCTTGGACTTGGAGTAACGGTTGTAAGGACTGGAGGAGCGGTCGTTGGGACGGTAGAGATTATGACTGGTGGGAGAGTGGTCACTGGTGCAGGTGCCGTGACGGTAGATTTTGTTACCACGGGGATGGGGCTGTAGAATGTGGAGCCGGAGGAGGTGGCAGTTTTCTCGGATGGGACGGTGATGACTTCCGTTACTGGCACGGAGGTGGCGAGTGTAATAGGGATTCTCACAGTGGCTTTTGTGGTTGGGGGTTCGTCTGTTTTGGTGATTGTGTAGGCTTGGGTTACATGGTAGGTTTCGTATTGGGTTGTTGCTAGGAGATAGTTAGTTTCTTGTCCAATGGGTCGAATGTGCGATAGGAGGGAGGTATGAGACTCACGAATTGTGATCGTAGAGCCAGCGCTGACTGTTGTGTAATATGTTGCAATCTCGCTGACCGTCTGATAAACTTTCGTCGTTTCATATGCAGTGTTGAGAAGAGTTGTGTATTGAACGATCGTGGTTGGGACCTTGACAGAGACGAGGCTCGTGAGAGTCGAGATGACGGTGACTGGCTTTCCTGAGATGGTTTGTATTTCTGCCAAAAAGTTAACATGAATTCATTCGCGCCCTTTGCGTCATTTTTACCTGTCACTGGACATAATGATGTCGAGGTTTGATACACAAAAGTCTCAACAGTTTTGGTGACTGGTGGAGCAGTAGCACTAAAACATGTTAGCCGAATCTCAAGTCAGTCAAAAGTGTTTCAAACTTACGTCTCCTTGACGATAGTTGGAACTTGAGTGACAATGATGCTTGTACTCGTCCAAACTTGGGTAACTGTTGAGCCGCTGACAACCTTGGTCTCACTAAGAAAGTCAGCGTTGCGTTCCAAGTATTGTCAAATCGCAATCTAGTTCTTACGTGACTGGACATAATGATGTGGAGGTAGTATAAACAACAGTTCCTGTCTTTTGAGTGACCGGAGGACCCGTTTGGGTAACCTCTACAGTCGTGGGAACTTTAGTAACGACGGTGGATGTGGTTATGTACGTGTGGTAATACGTCGAGCCAGCCTGAGTTTTTGTTTCTGTCACAGGACAAACAGTTGTATACGTTGTTTCAACGACGGTGGTAATAGCTGGATAAGACGACCATCCCAAGGCGGTCGAAGCCAGAGCCAACACAGTGAACATAGTTTTCATCATTTTGAATAATGTGAGGTGAGAGTACTAGCGAGAGTGATGGGTAAGTGAGAGATTGGCAATGAAATACCAGAGGAACGACGGTGATGTTAAATAACGATAGTGAGGAAAACACAATTCCTTTGGGGGAGGTTGGTGTATAAGGGGTTGGTTTGTTATGCAGGAAAAACTTGGTGGGAAACTTGGTTTCTTATGTGAAGGCGACCACTTGGGCTTCGAACCGTCCATCATCCATGTAATGTAGGTACATCATATTTGATAGGACAAAAAACCATGCATTGCGTGGGGTACATATCACACCCTTAACCTTTTGCCTGGTCAAATATTACAGTATAGTCGTGGCCGAAGTGAAGTCACTGCATCTGACGTGTTGGCCAGAGTGAGCGAGGCCAGTAGGCCCTTTTCCAGTGGCTGGTGAGGCTGGTTGATCTGGCAATTGATATGCAAGTTCTTTTGGTAGGACAGGGGACGCCACCGAGGTGCATGATGGCCTATTGGTCACTTCATCAGGCACCTTAAAGCTGGCATCGGTTCAACCAACCAGAGAAAAGCTCCCCCGTGTTACCGCCAAAGTTTTCTCCTTGGAGAACGTGCCTCACAGCGCAATTGACGACAAACACGACCAGCAAACCACAATCCCATCTTACCCATGCATTGTTGATCTCAGGGGAGGAGCAGCTAGCCGAACGTTGAGTTCCTGGTTCCTATGACATCGTCGTCAATCCCGGATGAGGAAAGAAAGACCGGAAGAGAAAATACTCTGCTGTGAACTTTCAAACCTCGATTCCTTCCGCTTTCAATCATGAAAATTGCAGATACTTCGCAAGAAAAATGCTACGGCCAAACCCAGGCGACCTGCGTTGGAAAACATCGAAACCAAAAACGATCACCAACCACTTAGTTATTATCGTAGCAACCCAAATTCTTGTAATGGTGTCGCCAACCTCCTTGTGCGCTGTCAGCGAATGAAGACCAAGGTTTTCCCCAAACTTGATTCTCCAAATCACCCCGCCTCCGCCATGCGACCAATTCCAAGCGAGGCACCCCTGAAGATGCGTCTGAGGGAGAAACCCTCCGCGATTTACTGGTGATGATCAACTCAAAGTGCATCAAGCTTGCTGGAAAGAGTGGAGCAATAATGGGATGCAACGAATCGCACTGAAAAGAAAAGAGCAAATCTTTGGGCAGTGCAAAAAGTAAATTCCGGAAGCTGGGGAAACAAACTGATCACGCCTTTTGTGAGAATGTTTGTTGGTGGCGAGGCTTCAAGTTTGTACTGCAAACGACGAGGTCGGTATGGCAAGGCCAAGATCGTTAGCTACACAAAAGTCAGCATGCAATGCGTGTTGTTTTGTGCGACGAGTGATGAAAGTAGGGCATAATCTCACCAAGTACACACAAGCTATGCGAGCACTGTATTGGTACTTGTAACAACAACCAATACTCGGTATAGCAAGGACTGACATCAGCTGTCCCGGGTCAAATTTTCTGGCTCCGTTACGGTCCCATCTTCGGAGAATTCTTGTTGCTGTTGCTTCGTACAACCCACCCTCTCCGTACCAAATAATTGCCTCAACAACCAGATCCCGTCTCCCGAGTACACCACCGATACGATCTTGCAAACACACAGCACAGCACACAATAAATACGAAGACGAAAATAGAAATCCCCGCGCGTGAAGATCAGATACCGGATGCTTGCCGCCGATGACTTCATGGAATAATATTCGATGGCAAATATGATTCGCAAAGACGATTGCATCATAGCCCAACAGGGGTAACCGGCAGCGGTAACCTTTTATACTGGAATCGGTCGACTCCGAGTAGAGTAGTAGTATGTCGATGATAATTTCGGAAATTGTCTGTTTTGGTTTAGAGTTCGCGCCATCGCTAAAGGTTGGATTTCTGTATTTCGAATTATGAAGCTATTTTGTGAAGTTGTGGTACTGGTACTCACGCGTCGAGATCGAGTTAGCTGCCAGTTAGATTGACCGTAAGTAGTGAGGTGAGTAACCCATGGGTAAGCCGTCAGTTATCCTGCAAATAGCCATGGGTCACTCGTGGGTAGGCATCGATGATCGTGGAGTAAACCAAGAGAGTGAACTGTCAATTGCATCCGCGCTGTTAGAGCAAAATAAGTCGAACACTTTCGTCGTCTATTCAACGACGTCCCTTTGCAATGTTACCATCTAAAAAACATGGCCTTGAAATTGGTTCCTGATCATTCGTTTCGCCCTGCATTGGAAGATGCCATCATCACTACTTGCACGATCATTTGTTACCAGACCCGTTCCGATTATGAGCTTATTTGGGTAACTACCCTACCCACGACAGTGAAAAATCATTGAATTCATCCCCTGTGAGTTACGGCCCTATTACTCATTCAATCATCATCGTCATCTGTTCCGCTATCCCAACCCTCCTCATACGCTTCAGCAATTTCGCCCAGAGAATTACTTAGCGCCTCGCGCTCGTCGACTCCAATGGCTCTGTTGACAATTTGCTGAAGATTTTTGATTCTCAAGGCGACCGTGGTATCTGTTGACAATGAGGTGTTGATGGTCAGAGACGTTGAAGCTTGTTGAGTGCCAGAGAAGATATCGGGGAAGCTGTCAAGTACTGGAAATGGCATTGATACGGTCCTCCTGTGGTAAAATATGGTTAGTAACAGTTCATGGGAGCTGTGCATTTGTATACTCACTGTTGAATTATCGGAAGTCCAGCCGCTCGCCGTCTCGCCCGTTCGTATCCATCATATGCTCCAGTGGGGTTTACCGGGTCGGCGTCTTCGCTTGTTCTAGACAGTTCTGTCTGACCAAAGATGTGAACCTTCTTAGCTCTTCGTGGACCTCGGGGTTGCTCTTCGCCGCCAGTGGGAAAAAACTCCATATCAAAGGTTTTGGTTTCACTTTCCCCATTTGCATGTGCATCATCCTGAGTGAATATCCTAGAGTCGGTGCTCTCAGACAGCAATGCAGCCTCTCCGTTTTGAACACCGTTGGCAGCCTCTTTCTGCTCAACACTCATTTGCAATTTTGCTATCGTTTGATTACCATTCACATTTAACGAGTTCGCAAGCAAACTCAAAGTTTCGCGGTTGCTATTTTGGAGCTTCAATCTCGAGGGGAGAGACATGCTCTCCACAGCTGTAGATAGGAGAGCGGAGACGTGCCATTGGGATTGCAAGCTGAGATTTAAATATGGCGGTAGATTGGTGGAGGGAATGGTAAGTGGAACGAATACTGATGATTGTGGTGAAATTTCCGATATTGATCGAGCTGCGTTTGACAACTTCAAGAATCGTTTTTCCTACATAGGTCAGAGTTGTTCATAATCCAAGCATACAAGATTCTTACTCGTGGAATCGTTTTGATGTTATCTTCTAGCCCCCAAAACATCACAGAAGTCTTCCCGTATTCATCTCTTATTCGATCAATATATCGTGCGGCAAAGCCACCCCAAGCATCGTCGATTCCAGCCATCAGTTGAATACCTTGCATTTGATCGGCTTCTTCAGCAAAGTATCTCAAATCTCGGTCCAGCAAGTCGTGCTCCTTGTCCAACGAGTTGAAGAGTTCCTCGCCAGCATTCCAATTATCAAAGGGAGTGAGTGAAGAGTTGAGCTCATACTCATTCAACTGAACTATTGATCTTGGATGGAAATAAACTCGATTGAAATCTGACCAGTATCTGACAGACTGGGGAGTGAGTTTAGGTGGTACGACCCCCTCTTCCAAACCTTTCTGATAATCATTTTGTTGAATTGCAGTCTGTCGCTGGATGACTGCCGGTCCATTCCTAAACAAGTCAGCATTGAGAATAAGTAGGTAGAGCCAAAATTTCTCACCATAAGCCTTCTGTGACAGCAGGTTCATCGATTTCATACAAGGCATTGATTTTCCTCAACGAACCAAAACCACCTTTGAGGTCGTATATGAGAGTCCTCGGTGTAAACGTTTCCGTGCCATCAGCACCGATGCCGGGTCGAAAATGCACATCGTGGTCCACTTGGGATTCTTCATCTGCACCATATGTGAAATATGATTCCTGTTCCGGTATTAGCTGATACTTGCCGCAATTTATATAGGCAAATCTTTCATACCTGGGTGTTCCAGAAATGGGTAGCCAGGTAATTGCTCTTTTGCCCTAACTGCAAGGTAATGATCTCGTGCATTGTGAGAACTCTCAAGCGGCAACTACCACGCTGAGTAGATCAATAGATGTTCTCCAAAGTGGACTGCAAAGAGGACTGGTCAACTTGCGCCTCTCCAATTCCGATGGCTCACCAGCTCGACCTTAGGCGTGTACAATGCGACTTCGCTATTTTCAAGACACAGAATTCCATATACGGAATGTTCTCCTTGGGCTCTTGAGCGTCACTTGTACGGGCCGGAGTATGAAGGTGTACTTGGGGATTCTTTTGTAAATATATCAGGTTAGGAATCTGGGAGTGGGGACTGGCGGCGACTGATTGATATCGGCCCGCTTACCGGCCCGGTCACCCGAGGTCTAGAAATCAGGGCAAGCTCTCTCTCTGCCCCGCCTTCGTGCTTCATCTACATCAGTCTGCTGCTTTGCTATCAACTGCCTACATTGCAGGCAACCTACTTGATCTACTAAATCTCCCTTCTACTCAAGCTTTCAAACCCTCAAGATCTGCACCATGACCTTCCAGCAGGAATTGAGCTCTTGGAAGTCTCCCAAATCACTAACAACCTACCCAGTGCCAGAGATTGGAGAGAAAGCACCCACCTCCACATTGCTGCAAACACCATGTCCTAATGGAAAGCCAGCAGTAATCACTTTCCTGCGTCACTGCGGATGTCCATGTATGTCCTCCCCTCTTAAAACTAAAGCTACTCCTAATTGAATCTCTCACCCAGTTGCCGAAAAGACCTTCCAGCAGCTTTGCAAGTTTGCAGGCAAACACCCCGAGATCAACTTCATTGCCGTCTCCCACTCCGATCAAGAAGCAACAGACAAGTGGCTCATATCAGTTGGCGGGCAATGGGAGGTGCAGATGGTTGTCGACGTGGAGAGGGAAACATACGCTCAATGGGGCTTGGGGGTTTCGTCCGCCTGGCACGTTCTCAATCCATGGTCGTTGTACTCCGTCTATCGACTTGGAAAACAAGAGAAGATCTGGAACAAACCTACGGAGAGCGGCAATCGCTGGCAAACATCTGGAAGCTTTGCGATTGACGAACGGGGTGTTGTGAAGTGGACAAAGATTGCGAGTGCTGCTGATGATGTTCCGGATTTCAAGGTTGCCCTCGAGGCTCTTGGGGTGGGTGTTTGAAAGAGCTTCGAAATGCGAATAGAAACACAAATTCGGTTCGATGACACAACTTGACGAGCTCCCCGTATCGACTTCTTTGGAGGAACGATGCTACGGCAGTTCGTGGACTCATTCCATATCCTTAGGCACGTATCTGTATTCAGACGGTCAGATTTTGGTCTCGAGAGGTCAGCAAATATTGCTAAAGGCCAACGGAATTCAAGCTCCAGGTCATGTTACTACTTTCACTCTAGGAGTTAATGATAATCTCTGAGGCAGTTGATAGGAAATGATTTGGTTGATGTTGAGATTTTAGGAGATTCAAGTCAGCACATTTACGTATGCATGGGCACGGTATGTCAAATCAGCACATTATCAATGGAAATTACTTGATCAAGATTTCAAAGCCAAACTCCCCAACGAGAGTCTCAAGGGGACTGAAGGTTTTCGCATTGCTGAACTTTGATTATTGTTCTCGGTCCTCTCATTACTCTTTCGTATTCAGCCTTATCCCAATCAACCCCCACCAAACCACCGTTCCGAGTACCTTCCCCACAACCTCTAAATATAGCCTCACTAAACATCCCCAACCTTCAATTCATGTAAGGGAACGGAAATGTTTTCCGCATATCCATTTCGCATTCTCCCGAAATTCGATGTCCCCTCTAGGTCTTGGGTGTCGCATAGGGTAGCACTCGGTAAAGAAATATGCATGTCAAGATTACCTCCGACATGCCAACATCCATGAGGCTTCTGGAAGCCTGGAAGTCCTTCGACGTGCCTAAGGTTTTCCGTGTTCGTAAAATGAGTTTAAAAGTACATTGGAGATCACGGATCGTTGCAGATGGGTCGCTTGGACTCCTGGCGTTTATGTATGTCTTTTCAATGTCGGGAGGGACGGAGAGTTTCTCGAAATTGGGGAATTAAAGGGTTGGTACATGTTTACGAGATGAGATGGTGGGGGAATTAGTTTATGCTGGAGGCTGGGGAGGGTTGGGGTAGAGGGTAGGTTTTTTTGAATGCCACGACATGGGGGAGAGCACGTGTGGGTATCCCTGATGATGGGGAAATGGGAGGGGAAGGTTGATGTGGGTGGGATGAGAAGGCTGTACTCCAGTAGAGGTTTTTGGTTGTGCTGGATTGGGAATCCTAGGGTCTTGGGGGGTCGGATTGGGAATTGGTAATGAAGTGTCTTCGTGATGCGGTTCTCTTCTTCAACTGTGGAGACGACAACAATTTCATTATTTCCAGGACGCCCACGAATAGAAAGCATTTTCGATTACAGTGTTATCTGTAGGCTACCTACCAGTTGATAGGTTTTGTCTTCTAGGTCAATCTGTAGGTCGCTTGCGAATTGCAAAAGGTTACATTACTCTGTTTTTTTTCTTCTGGCAAGAGTCATTCGCTTACAACCCCGGATACTGGGAGAGATATTTTCTATGAATACGGAGTATGCAGATTTAATTCCAGCTCTGTCTATAGGCAACTAGAGAATAGAAATACTTCAAGGTATTGGAAAGGCCACTTACTAACAGTAAAGGTTGTCATTTGCAGGAAGAGACGAGGAAAAATTGGTGCTAGTAGTGAGTTAAGAGATTCAGTACTCCTTCGCAAATCTCATTTCATGTGTTATTTCAAGTGTCAGGCTGTGGACGGAGTTCTGATATAATTGTCGGGTGACCCACGATTTGTATGCGCGCAGATTCTGGACTATTGGTAGGTGACCTACAAATAACGTACCGTCCTAAGTATATTTAGTCTCTGTCAGGTACATGAGGTGTTGCTAAATATGGTTGACGGGCTGTTCTGTCCCATTATTCTTTGGAATATACAGCTAAAGATAGTTTTCCTCCTGTGGCAGATTGAGTGAATGAGCTCTTAATTATGGTGCAACCCTTCTGTAGGCGTCTGTCTACTGTTAGTTTGCTGGTGATTGCCGTGTGACTTTTCCAAATCTACTGTTTTCCTCTTCTATTACACACAAAATAAAATATCAGAGGAGCTTATGCAAACAAAGCAGCTTGTATAAGCCCCTTAGTCGTAAATTATGAGTCGTAAATTGTGTATTTGTATTTAAGTGATCTAAATGATTGAGAGAACAAAAAAACTTAAGTGACTTTACTGAATTGCAAAGTTGTCATTCAATAGATATACGATCAAGCAGTACTTGACAACGTATGCTCTTACTACCGAAGTCACTTTTAACTCATTAGTTCCTTTCAACTTAGGAAACAGAAGTTTCATTGTGGCATTGGCTTTAATAAAATTAACCGACATTAATAACAACGGACTAGGCAGCGAAAGAATTATTTCGAAAAGCAATTTGGCTAGGCAGAACAGAATACCAGGAAAAACCTTATACCAAAGGTTCCTCCATCCACCTGTCTCATCGCGCTTCACGAAACTGGACTTACCAATCTGCATATCCCATGACCCAGCCCCTACCGCTAAAGACGGATACCTCACGAAGCAGAATTTTATTTCCTGGAACATACATTCTCTTCGAGCCTACTACAACGATGAATGGATCTCATCCCTCAATCCCGATGCCCGACAAGAAGAAATTCGAACCGCATTGGAAAACTTGCTCCTATTCTCTCACGAACACTCTTTCACCGAGACATGGATGCGAGAAACATCCCAATCCGCGGAAACTTTGGCGAATTGACCGCACTCCTCGACTGGGAATTCTTGGGCTGGTATTTACCTATCCTTGGCGATGTATACCCGAGATTTCTTTTTCCTCTTGTGAGTTCGCTCACAGTTCAATAGCCATAATAGGACTGGAGGGCCTCTCGGAGAACGCCATAGTCCGGAATTGAAACTTTATCAGGCTGAAAGTATATGGAAGGTTGGGAACACAGATGAGAAGAAGAGAACAGTGATGAGATTGGTGACTGAGCTTTTGAATTTAGGGGAGGATTTTCCAGAAGTGCGGAGGTTGTTTGTTGAGATTTCATGATTAGAAATAGAGCTGGGTGAATGTGGGGTTCAAGGATATGCGCGAAGAGACTTCCGACAGACTCTGTCCGTGAGCTTTGGTAGGCATAGAATCCGATATCCGTCTATAGAATAGTCTATCATAGGCTAGGAAAATTTGTCGACCATAATTTCGTATCAAAAAGTGTGTGTGGTATCAGTTGAGTTGGTAGTAGGTGGGCTGAGCACCGACGAAAAAGCATCATCGAAACTCGTCCCTTCTAGGAAGGAATCCCACATGGCCTTCAGAATGTTAGCAATGAAAGAGAAAGTCAGAAAAAGCACTTGGCTTACCCAATCAATATTCATAATGTCTTCTGGATTTGCATTTTCGAAGTTTGGAAGCTGAATCTGGGTTTGCTTATGAAGTAACTTAGTAGCGACCCTATTACTTGTTGGTTCACCCGAGGCGCTAGGGTCCTCCTGTAGTCCGACTTTGTCCGCAATCCCTAGCATTTCTATCACATAAGACAGAACCCGGTAGACTTTGATCGCTTCAGGTAGACTCCTCTGGGCATATTTCCATATCTGGAATGCCTTCTTAATTGCAGCAATCTTACTTTCTTGGTCGAATTCTACTCCGGCGTTTAGGATCCCATTCGGCTCGTGAACTTTCATCTGTGTCAAATCTAAGCATAAAATCATTGCTGAAAGAATGAAATCCTGGCTGGTGAAAGAAAATCGATACCAATGTTTTGCGAAACGTATTCTCTCGTCCACATTTCCTCCGGCTTCCTGGTATAGGATATCCTGGATCGACATCAAAGCCATTGCCGACCGAATGCACCGTCTTCTAGATGGCTCAAAACGACCATCGATTCGACCTTGAGCCACAAACTTTCGATGAAGAACGCACATTCCTTTATGGAAAAGAATTTCTAATTGAACTCTTCTACCGATGAGCGATTTCGGGTCATGGATTGATTCTTCCATTGAGCGCATTTGTAGAAATGGCTGAAATCGTCAGTCTGCGACTAAATATAAGATGAGAATCTAACTTACGGGTAACTGAGCTTGTGCGAGTGAGAGTTCGTCATCGAGCTCAAGAACCTTTTGATAGGAATAAGGACTAAGAGTGCAGAGAAAATTGACTATTTTACTAAGTGCGACTAGAATTCCATCCTTTGCCAGTAGAAATGTTACAGGAGTGATGTCAGTCCAGGGTCTTGATGGAGGTAGTTCCTTCATTTCCACAGACAGTTCCCAGTCGTAAAGACTTCTGGGAAGTGCTGTGTCAAAAGTATCGGTCCGTACCATTCCAGGTAGTCCTATCTGAAATGATAAAACGTAGTCTAAGCGAAGGATAAAAAGCCATACACGGCGTCTCATCTCTCCTTGAAGAATTGATATTTCAGGGTATTGCGAAGGGTCTCTGGCCTCAATTAGTATATATAGAGCAGGACTTGAATGTCAACTTGCCTATGATATCCCATCTGTTGTGCCACTCGAAGGATTGTTCCATGCATCAGCCATACACCGGTCCCATTATCGCTCTTTCGAGCTTGTTCTGAAATTACATAAAATAATAAGGCCTCCATAGTGTAGGGAGCACATTTTGTAATGTCTCCCAATGCTAAACACTGTACAGTTCTAAGTCTGTATAAATCGGACAATCGTTCGGATACCCCTTCGTATTCTGGAGGCTCCTCTTCAACCAAGTGATATGAGAGCATGACAATGGTCATCACTGAAAACAGCATGCCAATCCACATGACTGATGTTTCTTCCGGGTTCGTCCAGTAAGCTTCATACTCTTGCATGAATGTACCTCGATGCATGCAATCTACCATGAGAATGTTAGCTGGTGTTCACGAACTTTGTATGAATACTTGCGGAGTGTTGTCATGGGAGAGTCTAGTCCATCGAAAAATCGAAAGATCAATTTATCCAAGACCTGTCTTGCTGGGATCGTTGCTAGGATTTCTTGAAATGTTGCGGGCCTGAAGCCAGAATACAGCAACGGGGCATCATTGGCCACCGAACCGGAGAACGAAGTATGGAGATTCATGACATCTGGATTTTCCGGAACTTCTTGAACTTGAGCCCATACATTCTTGAGTTCATTCAGCTGAGATATTGTTAGCAGTGTTTGTGACAAGTGTAATATTTCGTTTTACTTACTTCTTGAAATACGTCGCCCCAGTGAGTACTTCCCTTATACTGCGATGTTCCATGACCAACTTTCATCACTCCTACTCCATGACGAATTTCATCAACTGGATTATCCTTATGGGCTCTCGGAACTGTAGGTCCAGTCCCGTTTTGCGGCGTGACTCGGCTGATTTTGTTTGTAACAAGCAGAGGCTCAAATCCGGAATTCTTAGCAGCATTGTCTTGAGATGCTAGCCTCGTAACAAGACTCTCTAAACGATCGATTCTTTCCTGCATGCTCTCAACATGCTGGGGTCGAATCCCCGGTGTTCCGGTTGTTCGTGCTATTCTCCGAGAGCCAGCATAGCTACATGTTTCTTTTCGTGTGACACAGTTCGCACATGGTTCTTTCCGGTCGCATTTCAACCTCAAGGAACGTCAGTGACGCTGGAGAAGAAAACGGGATGCTCATACTTTCGGGTTCGGCAAAATACACAAGACGGGGCTGGGCGATTGACTCTGCCGGCTTTTCGTTGCTGTTGTTTGTCAGACGAGGAAGCCGCGGAGTTTGGAATTGTTGATGGACTTGTTTCCATGGCTATTCTTGATGAGTTTGCTATGAATTCTGCTATTGATTGGTGATGGCGGGACCGAGTTTTAGTTCATCCGGAGTGGAAATAGACAGGTGTCGCTTGCTATCGGCACGAACATTCATTGAAGAACGTGACAGCGCGGACGTTGGTTTTCTCTCTCTCTCTCTCTCTCTCTCTCTGATACATCATTTATGTTTCAGGAGATGTTATAAAGCTAGTGTATTGACGATCTATCCTACTCTTCTTATTCAACCATTACTCGTACAAAAGAGTGATCATGATCATCACGTGATCATAACTAAATCGGTGCACCAGGGGTTTGGACTCACTTTAAGTCGTCGTGTGGTTTTGCACGGTAAAAGACCACTTGCGTTCATTGAATGACGGCCATAATTTACATGGGGAGGAGTAATTAAATCCTGACGATCTCCTGAGTAGCTTGAAGATTCGTCAACATAAGCTGAATCGACCAAACTTGGAAGATTCCCACGCAGCCAGAAAAGAAAACAGCATAGCGGCGCCTTCCTTTCCGAAAAAGGCAAACCTAGTCCCTCCATTCCTTTGACTAATTGAACAATCTCCATAGTCAATAAGTTTCGACAACTGGAATGATGTCAATGGTGGTAGTATTCGCAGTCCAATAACCGGGAAACCTTATTGTCCAAATTACAGGGCCCGAGGATTCTCGAATGAGTGCCACAGAGTCCTGTAAAAAATCTTTGGTTGTATTGGAGGAGTTGCTTTGAACAAATAGGAGGGACGATTGCTTTTCGGTTATTCAGCTTTGCATGCTCTTTTGTAATGAGAAGCAATACTGGAGGGTCTCCCCTGAGGAAGGCAGCTTTGTGACCATTCGATGGAGAGAATCTGTTCTAGCTGTATTTGTTGGATCTTGTTGGTGTGGGTGCTGACTTCAAGCTGTACTGTGTACTGAATTGAGTCGCTAAAAGAAAATCAGGTTGCGATCGATTCATTGATTGTCAGGCGAACAATACTTTCCTTGAGCACTGTACACAAGCTTCTCAATCTGTGGGCTTTGTAATCTTACCATTGATATAAGTTCAGACACCTGTGCTCCCTGTTGCAAGACCGCAAGATGCGTGTCCCTCATTTCAGCCCTAGCTGCCGTACTAACGAGATCTTCCACACGTCGAGCACAGTGGTTGATATGCATGATGATTGGAGAGGAGCTAGGAATTGCCTTACAAACACCCACTCTGTTTTCATTATGAGAAATAGTCTAGAACTTGTGGGACATTGAACATTTCCCATACTGACGGTTAGTAGAATCGGAAAAACGACTGATTTGAAACTTCTAACGTTCTTAGACAACGAAATTCACTGCCCGAACATAGCCGAGAGAATAGAGGGGAGACGAGAAGACTTTCCAAGATACACGAGAGTAGTTTGAACGGCACAGAGGCACTTGATCTCTAATTAATGTTGAAAAATATAATATATTTACAATACAAGGGTATCGTGATTATCTACCAACCTCTCTAATACCCCTCTCCCAAAACACTCACATCAAGTTCATTCCCCAGATATCATCAACCTAAGGAGCAGTAGCCGTTACAGTAGTAGTAGTGACACCAACGCACTTAGCACCAGTAGGATCAACAGTTAACTGAGCCGCTCCATCATGTCCACTCTGGCAGGCTTTTCCGGCGGTCAATTCTCCACCAACGAGAGAAACCATCGTAACTCCAGTAGCAGCACAATCCTCAGCCCTGAAAGTGGTACCGTTGAATCCAACACAGGCTTGGACACCAACAAGATCAGGTCGGAAACCGGCGGTGAAAGATCGTTGAACGAGGAGGACGTCTGCGCCAGCTGCATTGGTGGAAGGTGTGACTTGACGATCGGCAGCCTCATTTACACATGCTGCGTCTACCATTTCACCTAATTTGAATGTTAGTCCCCCGTGTGTACGTGTGGTTATTGATGGAGGTTCTCAATGGAAGATAAACAAGCCCAGCTTTGGTTGTCCCAGTTCCCAGGTAAATTCAAGGAAAATATCCATAGTACTCTGAACAATGTAGGAGCATGGTCCCATATTGTTGGGGAAAGAAAGGTTATGGAAGGGGACGGGGAGATTTACCATTGTTACGGAAGGTAAGACATTCGTTTCCGGGGATCCCACCAACTTCCTTCATGACGATTGTTGACGCTCCTCGAGTAATTGCTCCAGTTGCTGCTCCAGCTGTTACACCACCAGCTTTTGCTGCTCCTTTCTTTCCATTTGCGCGTTGTGGTGCGGCCGAAACGGAGGCGTAGGTGGCGAAAGAGGCGAAGAGGATAGCTGTGAACTTCATGTTTGCGATTTTGAGGTTTGTTGTAGAGTTGATTGTTGAAATATAGATTATATATGCAGGCAAAAGAATGTGCTAAGAAGAAAATAAAGTTAAGGACCTGCCAGGAAAAGAATGAAGAGTTTTTTTTGGATGGCCAGAAAGAGGAACTGGGGAAGGGACTGGACTCTTATGTGTGGAATGGAGATCATAGAAACGGAGATGCTGGGAAAAACGTGCGCGTGTTGAGCCCGGGGTTCTGGACGAGGGAAGATCACGCGAACGAGATTCGAGAGAAGATTCTGGGATTAAACGAGTTTGAGGTTGGCGATCATGTCGGGCTGCACGGTGAAACCGGGTTGGCCAAATTACCTACATTTGCTTCGGTTGACTCGTATTTGCCGTTGAATGAACGAGTCTTTTGTGAGGACAAGAGAAGAGATTGGGTAATAACAGTATGACTTTGTTTATTCCTCACCAGATGAGTTTTTCCCAGTCAGAAAAGAAGAAGAATAAGTTATGGTTGAGTGATGGTCAATAACTGTGTCAACGTGAGTGCGGGGCAGTTCGATCTGAACTCAGGGGTCGCGAAGTTAAACCGGGCTAAGTGAAAGCAAGCGCCAAACATGCCCTGCCCTGCCCCTGACGGGAAAAAAGGAGAAATAGTTAATCTGATTACTAGATTGGTTGGTTTAATTAAATAAGCCGATTGAAGTTGCCTCACCTCCCCAAATTCTCGTCTCAACATTTCAAACATATCACTTCCTTCCTTATGAACGCCTGCCCTCATGGCCTTGAGTGTAAGTCAAAATTCAAGCCTCATGCAATCGAACTTTAACATCAGCTGCAGCAACCGTCACCCCCAAATTGTACCGAGGCTCGAGAATCGGGTCCATATTTTCCATCTTGTCGAATTTTTGCAAGAGGCGGACGATGACATAGCTTGCTTCAGTAATGGCATATTGTTGACCCAAACAGATTCGAGGACCGCCGTTGAACTAAGTGGGCAACATTAATCTTTATCCAAGGCCGGAGAAGAGTCCGAATGTACTTACTGGCAAGAAATCCCAACCCATTTTTCTACCTTCCCACCTCTCGGGCTTGAATTCAGCAGCATCTTCTCCCCAGAGATCCTTTCTTCGATGCATCACATGGACCGAGTAACTGACTTGTCCTCCCTTTGGAATGAAGATTTTGCTCTTGCCATCTGGACCGCCACCAATTGGCAGAGTGGTATCTTTGTTTGCGTCTCTGTTGTTCCATGGAACAGCTGGGAAGAGCCTGAGTGCTTCGTGCAAGGTGTGTTGAAGATAAGCACAGCTCTTCAATTTGTGAAATGAGATATCTCTGCTGGGAACGCATTCGGAGTATGTCCCAAATTCGTTGAGAATAATATTACGCAGTTTTTGGTAGAGTTCTGGGTTGCGAGCAAGTTGATGGAATGTCCAGCCAAGCGTTGACGCAGTCGTATCTCGACCAGCAAGGAGGATGTTGAGAATCTGAGAGCGTAGTTCGAGTGGATCTTGGGTTTCTTGCGTGATGGCTTCAAGGAAGACGTATCTATCCTTCTTCTCTTCCATCTTCCCCTCCTTCATCTTTTCGAGATGCTTACCGATAATAGCATCGATAAATTGATGGCACGTAGCTACTGCCTCCTTCCACCCCTTGGGGTTCCACCACTGCAACAAATTAGTATGTCTTCAAATTGTTAGAACCGGGAGCAGTGGGTCATGGTAAATCATTGTCCCGGGGATAAAAGGCAGAGTTGCATACCGTGGCAGCCGGACCATAGGAATATTTCTCAGACAGTCCTCTGGTTCCGACATCGAAACAATTGGCAAAATCAGCCACTCCCTTCTTCGCGTTCGGATCAAGTCCGAGAAGTTGGCTGTAGGTTGACTCGCCTAGCAAGAATTGCGAAGCTGCATCGAGAGTTAAGTTGAAGAAGAGGGGCTGCATATCTACTTCAGATGTCCAGCCATCACCCAATGAAGAGGGCAGTACGCGAAAGAGATTTTGAACATGCTCTTCCTCCGTCGTGAGGTTGCTAACTTGCTCTCTGACAAACTGGGGCCTCAACATAGCTCGAGAATGCTGCCACTTGCTTCCATCTTGCGTAAAGATGCCTGACCCAAGGAAAGGGTTCATGATATTTGCTCGTCTTTCTCCAAGGTCGTAGTCATCAAATTGGGTGGCCAGAATAGCTTGGATGTTGATTGGCTCGACCGTAAGAGTGTCGACCCCACCAAGTACGGTTGTTTGAAAGGTTTGGCGGCCGCCGATTACTTTGAAAAAGTCCTCAATCACCGTGAGGAAGGTTCCGGACTTGAAAGCATTGATGGATACCAAAAGATGGTCGATTCCAAAGGGGTATTTGTTGGGCCTCATGTATGTTGGTTTACAACCCAGGGCTTTCGCTTTCCGCGCATTCCGGAAAGTGGTGAACTTCGATTTCGCAACGCGATACAAAACGAATGAGAGGAGAGCAGCGAGGAGGCTCTTGAAGTTGATAAAGGAATACATTATTGCTGTACTTGAGATCAAGCAAAGAAAGGGTTGGTAAGATTATTGAGGATGGAGAAAGGCAAGACGACTAAAATCCAAAGGTTCGTTGACGTCTTTGAGAATCCAGATCGTGAGCTTTAGGTCTGATGAAGGTCAGTGGGTGTCGAGACCAATGCGTCGAGGAAACCAGAAGTATATGAATAGTTGAACAGCAGACAATACAAAAAGACACAACAACAACTCGAAGAATCCCATCCCATTTATATAAGATAAGACTACCTATATTCGAGGTCGTGGTTTCAGACCCATACCATCACTAGCGGTGGGATCATGCAACGCCAAGCAGACCAAAGCGGAGGTAAGCGGCACAGTGCGCCAATTGAGGTGGGAGAATTACGAAGGATAAGAACTGGGAAGCGGTAAATTGAAGAACCTTACGTAGGTTCCTGCAGCGCTTCTCTTTGTTGTTCGTTGTGTCGTGTTCGCTTAGTTGAAAGAGGCCTCGGCTCTACATGTGAGAAATAACGTACCAATTTAAGGCACGGTTGTAGATGCATCGAGATATGACTGTACAGTTCGGTCCTCCAAACAAGATATCACGGGACCTGGTGTACTTTTCGCGTTGCCGAGCTACCTAAAATAGATATGCCATAACAATTGTATCTGGAACTTTCGGCACCGGAGTAAGTAAGTCAGTCAGTTTATAAAAACCTCTGTCAAAAGACCTGACTTTTCAACCTCCTTTCCGATAGGTAAGTCATTTTCAAATGCCTTTAACCCTTCTTAGTATGGAAAACTATTCTTGACTACCCGGTCCGGCCTGTGACCTCTACAACTCCCGGCCGATCTAATTTGAATGGAAGTGTTGGCAGCAACTTATTCCAACTTCAAAAGAGAAGGATTGCGGGATATTCTTGAAGGAAAGGACTCTCCAGGATCAACCCCGGCATATCACATCACTATTCCACTCGCTCGCTGTTCAATTTAGAATTCGAGCCATGTGCGGAAATTGCTGTCAAAGATCCGCGAAACCAACCAAGAGTGAAAAAATAGTTCAAAATCTTTAAAGAATTCAACCCAATTCCACAGACTCTCTAAACAGCTTGAGCAGCCTCTATTTTATCACTTAAGAACTTGACAGCTTCCGGCACTCTCTTGGCATAATCCAAATGAGCTGGCAACACCAGAAGTAAACCAAAGCATACTGCATCCCCATCATTACAAATAATCAGCAATTTCTCAGGTGGAAAATTGGGGATCTGATTATTGTCTTGCTTTTTTTGAGTGTCTCCGTAGGTAATGACTCCCACAATTTTGTCTTTCACTGCTTGGTCCAAGTTCTCGATTGCGCGGTGAGTTACTGCTGCTCCTTGGCTGAGAGACAAGTTGTTAGCAAGCTTCAAATTGCAGAGTCGAGAAGGCAAGGACATCGGTGTATGCTTTCACGGGAATAGGGGAATAGGGTAAATACCTGTATCCACCAATCACGATTATAGAAGCGGGACATTCAGTGACGGCACTATTGAGTAATTCTTTCATTTTTGCGGTTCCCGCGGGATCCGCGCCGCCCGGGAGGGCATTCGTGAGAAGTCTAGCATCATAATCTACGCCTTCCACTGCAACCGCGGCCCCGAACGCATCTTTTAATCCATTGGCTGTTTGCGGACCGACGGATTCTCCCTGGGACTATGTGAGCATTTATGATGGGGATGTTGTGATAAATTTGAGCTTACCATGTTGCCCTTTTCTGTCGAACCTCTAGCGAAGAAAAACAGAATATCTTTGCACCCACCTTGTGTGAACTCATTTGCGGTTGCTCCAACGCTTTGACGCACTATCAAAGGCGCTGCGAGGGAGTGACTCGTAAGGGAAGCGAGAAGGTAAAGAATGATCTTCATATCAAATGAAGGTTGAAAAGAGTGAAATCACGAGAGGGATGGACTGTAAGTGAGTGCAAGCAGTGAGGAAAGTTTAAAAATGTCTTTTTTAAGCCGGACAAAAATGCGACCGGGAGTACGAGGCCTCGCGCATCGATGAATATTTTGGATTATCGCATCAATCAACATGAAAACCCCATCCATCGGTAAGTTTGCCAAGAGACATGATTTACATGGCGTCTATCGGCAAGACAACTTGCTGTTCTCGCGAATTTTTTTGTTCTGCTTCGGAATGGAGGCTTCTCTTTTTCCATTCTGCTTCTATTTTTTGAAAGCTCTCTGTCGCTAGTTTTCTTTAAGGACTGTAAGGTACTTTGGTGTGCAGAAAGACCCTCGTCGCCGTAGCAGATGTCAGCTCTTTCGCGACGATTTCTGACAGCAGTTCGGGCGTCCTGTATCAAACATGAGATGATTCCTGCGAAAGATGAGATAAAACACACCTGACAAGTGAAGTTGTAAATATTAATGATCCATGGGTTTCCCTGTGATGACTGTCGAATAGAGCTCCGAAGCTAGGAGTGGCTGGTAGCATGTGTTCAAGACGATTCAATGTTCGCATAGAGAGCTAAGTTAGCATAAGAATTTCTTCATCTGAAGTAGACACGCTTACGAGATATTTGTGACTTCTCAAGCTTGCCCCCGTGTGTTGGAACAGTGGTGGTTTGAGAATAGTTTACAACCAGACGAGTCACAAGACATCAGATGAGAAATGACTCAAGATCCCACTTCTCGAGTAACTCCACGATCAATCCCACAACATTACTTTAACCGTCCAGTTCTTGAGACTTGAAAACCTTAGTTTGTAGACTGTGGAAGTTATATCTCGCCATATGGGGCGCATAGGGGGAGCGCTTTTAGGGGTTGACTGACTCGTTAAAGGGGTTCGGCAGTAAGCGAAATATTCCGCATGTGTAGATCGTGCATGTAGATTTTTACTATGCAAACTTGATGTCTGGCTCAAACGCTAGCACACTAATAACCTGTGAAGAAATGAAAAGCACACCACTCTGGTGTTCTCCTAAGCTAGGAAGAAGTAAAAGTAACTCACCATGTTGACAAAGATAAAATTCTTAGCGTCTATAAAGCGATTCTTCACAACATTTCTATAAATTTGGTTCTTCCAGCCTTCTTCAGCCCCCAAAGAACCCCACTGTATAAGGAACTAGGACAAAACCAAGTGTACCTTTTATGACCAGAAGAAGTATGTAACTAGCCCGGGCTTGCAGTTGACACCATAAGCTACAAGATACTTTTTATAAAGAGCAAGCGACAGGGATCAATATTCTTGGACCAAATATCTACAGTGTTTTGTCTTCTCCGTCATTCCTGCTATTTACATCCCTTTCCCGAAAAACGAAAGTGTGCATCTCCATCTCCCTCACATCACCACTCCAATCCAACACTACTTTCAAAACCGAGAAGAAAAAAAACAAATTCGCATATATACAACACCATTTCACCTCAACTTCGCGCCCTAATATCTATCTACTTTATGTTCCTGCTGGCTGCTTAAAGGTCGACCCGATAGGACCAAACTTAATGTTGGAGTAAATAACACTGGCACCAGGGCTCTTACTCTCAACATCTGCTGGAACACCACTGGTAATATCACAAGTACCTCGTTCACTGCCCGGGGTCGTCGCAGTGGTGGGATAAGTGGAATCCAACCAAAGCATATTGGAGTAATGATCATCCCATACCGACATGACAAGCGTCATTCCAGCACCAAGAGCAGAACTCATGGATGGGAATCCACCTTGCTCCTTGAAAGAGTAGTTGTCTCCGAAGGCTGCCTTTTGGGCATCGCACCATGCTGGGGTAATCGAGTTACCAGTGACGTTGGGGATGAGAGATTGTGAGTTGGGAATGACAACGTTGTTTTGGACGTAGAAACGTTTGATTTCGGTCAGAGGAGAGCCGATGAACTGGGTCACGACCGTGAACTTCTTGGAGGTGTCGACTTTCAGTCCCTTGCCGTAAAAGCTCTTGTCGCCCATACGGTAGGAGTTGAAATCACATCCGTCAGGGTCACAGATACCTGCGTAACGGGTAGCGGAGTAGGTGCCTCCGCAGTCATCACCCGTGCATCGGCTTTGCGTTGTTGTCTTGCAGGAGTGTGGGGTGTAGGCCGTAGATACCGAGTTAGCTTCCCAGATATCCATCTCGGCGCAGCATGAGCCGTATGGACCAACACCAGCGTTTGGATCGTTGCTGGAAGCCTTCCAGCCAACAACATTGCCCTGTAATCTTGTTAGCTACTTAAATGACCACGGAGGAAAATAACTCGCCTCTCCGTTAATGAACTTGAGATCACGCGGGCATTGCGCATCACAGTAACCAGCACCGTACTTCGCACCAACCTTATTATTGGAGTACTTCTTCATTCCACCTGTGGAAAAAACATCGGAGTCAGTCATGCTATCTTCGGAAGTTAAAGGAAACGAGGTGGAAAAAAGGATGAGCAAAGTTGCTCAAGGATGAGACAGCGTCTCAAGACATACCATCAGCATCCATGGACACGAAGTAAAGTGCACCATTAAGTCCGCAAGGCAAATTTGAAACATCAACATCGAAGGTAAATTCTTGGTTGAGAAGCTTGAACTGAGCATACGAAGTATCAGTGTCCATGAGATACAGACGAGAGCCGATATTGGTTGCGTATGAGCCCTTGGTAACGAATGTGAGTTTCAGTTGATTTCCGCTCGCTTCAGCACCATATGTTGCCTTGTAATCAGCACCCTCGAGAGCACAGTTCGCGGCACACTTGGCGTTGTCTGGACAGAGAGTGGCGTCCCATTCATTGCCGGTGTAGCAATTGGTGTAGCTGTTTGATGTCTTATCGTGAACCCAACGCCAATTCGAATCAATGGTCACCTTTCCGTTCTGATTGGTACATGATGTCCCGCCAGTACCGGTACATTTCTGCCATGTCATGGAAGGATGGGTTTCAGTTTGTTGAGTGCCAACCTGCTGGCCTCGCACGACGGCGGCGACCAAAGAGGTGGCGATAGCTAGGCTGGAAAACATTTTGAAAGCAGGAATTGGAGACGATATTGTGAACAATGCTTACACAATGAAAAAAAACTTAATCTTGGAAATGAGTTTGGTTATATAGCATCATTAGAAACTTTGGGAGCCCAATCGATAGCTGGTCATGACCTAGGACTTGCATCTCAGAGAAGCCTCAAATCACCACAAGGCGGATCAACGGGCTGTACGTCCTTCTAGCCGTCGTCAAACTTCTCGTGGTAGTCAATTAGATTGTTCACAGCAAGCTATATCTCGTCAATGCTGAGGCTCGCCAAGTTTGCCTCCTTGTTGGAAGCGGAGAGTATGTACCGAATAGAATCAAGAGGGGGATTTTATAGAGGCTTTTTCCATATTGCCTGTATTAGAATGAATGGAATATGTACGACATGTATATCTGAGCAAGATTTTAATGACCAGGTGACGCTCCATAGAGAATCTCTGTCTTAACCAACTCGCATAAATGACTCGGCAGCACTGTTATTCCATCGAATCATACCATAATCTTAATTTGGAATGAGAAATTCTCCGCACCGATCAAACTGAGGGAGAAAAAAAGTACATTCGATTGACAGGATAAAGTGGCGAACTGATAATGCCTACAAACTTCCCCGCAAAGTCGGCTGCCGTGGGACGCTTGTCACACCTACTATGAACTAGCCCTTGTCCTGTGACTGACGTGGATCATGGACATTGCCGGGACCATAAGACTGCATTCGACTTTCCCAAATTTCCGGTGCCTTCAGATATCATTCTGACCCTGACATAACTGAGAAATAGATTTAAATCTGAAACATTTCGCTGCAACTAACCTAGAATGTTACAGAGACTTGTGGGTTACACCACCTCGTTGAGGGTAACGAGTTGAAGAGCTCTTTCAACCACACTGCAGAAGACTATAACACCAACTATCGAATGGAAAGACAAAGAACAGAAAACTCTACTGACCAAGTGCACCGAAATGGCCTGGTTGATACAGCTGTTGTATACTCATATTAACATGGTATGTAGCCTAGCAAGCCAAGAGCAAGTTGAGACATGGTTACTAAGACCATCTAAATACTCATGTATTCGATATTCTGGGCAAACTCCCCAAGGGAATTTTCTCAGCCCAAAGCAGACGCATGAACAATTGAATAGGAGAAGAAGCATATTGAATAAGCTTGGCGGGCACATACATATATAGTCCCGTCGGCTTATCAAGGGGGTATATAGTGCTCCGCCTCTGCCCAGGCAGAGTATACGGAAACGCACTCATTGCCGTTGGGGAAATAATATGCACATGAGAAATGGAGCTTAGCGAGACTTGTTGAACCATAATAGTGTTGCTTTGCTTCGTACCTACTAAAATATGCATTGTAAAGAGAATTGTTTCCTGGTGGTATAGCATCAGTAAAGAAAGCATGGTTGATTGAAACGAGAACGGCGATGAATGAGGTGGGATCCTAAGAATTCAATACCAGGTTATGTCAATTGCCGCCAATTACAGGACACCCAACTTGGATTGGAGAGACGCTGCCCGACGTACCAGGAATCAATACCCCGTGGGGAAATCTAGAAGGCGGGAACGAGTTTCAAAGCCCGGTCCTAATGCGGCAGATGGATGGCCACGACGGTAAATAGGGGCGACAAAGTCGTTTCCTATTGGTGTCTACACCACGTTCTGTTCTTGTGGTTAACGAAGAGTCGTAACGGGAATGGTTCGAGAACGGAGAAGGGTTGTCGTTGAACTGGAAAAGATGGAAGCGAGAACTGAAAGGCGGGGAAGCACTTTATCCCCAAATTGCCACCAAATCAAAATCATAAGTTACCTGGCGGAGGACTCCCACGTCTTCGGCAGCTGATCAGCGATTTCGTGTAATATGCGGGGAAATTACACATTCGATTCATGGTAGACTCCACTGTAACGTGGAAATACATTGCTATCCGCTCCACTTCTCACCCAGGCAAGTGTACCAAGGAGTACCGACAGGCGCATGGGAAAATCGAAATTGGCCGCACCTGAAAAGTCGCTTCAAATCGAACGACGAAAGCTTAATCGTATGTCGTCCTAAATGTAAGCCGAAAGGTTTTTGTTGCTGCAGCCGGAGGTAGGCAGAGGTTTCATCAACGCAGAATGGCTAAAAATCCCTGAGCCCCTTTCGAATCCATGTATATGTGGGTCATATGAGGGGCGGAGGAAACAACGTCCTGCTGTTCCTCCCAAAAACGAACGATAATGAAGTATTTTCTTACCAGAACTGCTCCACCATTAATATGTCATTCAAGTTTCCCCTTTTCGACGGCTGAATCGGTTATACCCTCAGGTCAACAGTGTAAGATTGCCCTCGGTTCCTACATGACGGTGGAAACTTCTAGCCCAAAAAGATGGGATCCTAGGGGGCGTGGGGAACGTACAGCTCGCCGCAGGTCTATGTACCATGCGTGTGAAGAGGTTGACGAGAATGGGAAGACTGGATTCCTGATTCCCAAAACCTGTTTCGTGTGAATTCGAAGGATTTCTTTACAACTAGCGCTTGTGCCTGGAATCTCCCGGGCTAGTTGAAAAAACATGCTAAAAACAAAGTCAAATCGCTTAATGGTGGTGACAGGAAAATAACTCGGGAGCTCGTAGAGAATGATGATACCCCGGCACGTACCAAATAGGCGGGCGACCTGACAGCACAGGGAATCCATTACTTCAAAATTTCCCGTAAGGGTTCCTGGTCATAACAACGTAAAGTCAAGAAAAGTAAGAGGGAAGAAACGACGTTGAATGTCAAGGGACGAGGTCAACCCAAGGAAGAAATCAGTCGTGACAGTCGAGAAATTCTCCATCTCACCCTAACCAGACCCGTCTTCTAGGCCTAAACATGGCGTTGGCTCCTGAAAATCACGGCACATCCAGCATCTAGATACTCCGTACAATTCTCTGAATGTGAAGCTGTGTTGAATAAACACGTTGCCCTGTCTTTCGTTAGTCAACCTTATCTAATGAGTTTAAGGGGATACCTTTAGAAATCCGGGATGGATGGACTGATGGGTCGTTCCCTCCTCGTTGATGGCCCCGACAAGTCCACGGGTTCCCTCCTGCTTCCCTCCAGGTTGATAAAAAGTCATCTAAGCAGGTACTTCCCTCTTCCCCCTAAAAAGAAAATCACCCAAGACCCAGATCTCGAACCAACCACGAAATCGAAAAGAAGAAAGCCAAAACGGCCATGAAGTTCAACTATCTGCATTCTTTTTGTTTTTGTTCGCTTCATTCTACGCACTTCCTATATTTCCATGCAACACTGGTATGCATTCTATAGAATCCCTGTCTCCAAACAATCGAAGAGACTAATATTCTAACAAAGAGGCGCTCCCAACCACAAAAATAAAATTCGGCCGTTCTAACCCATCAAACTTTTTAGGAAAAATTGCTTGCCTACTTGATGTAAAATCAAGGAGCACTAAGGTTCCCTCTAACGCCTCCCTTGGCACCAACCTCTCTAGCAGTAATAGTCACGCTCAAATCAGCAGCAACATTGATCATTACCTCAACCTTTCCTCCCTTCTTGGTACCCTTGACGGCAGCCTCGGCAAGGACATTTCCAATCTTCCAGACCTTTTCTCTCTGCTCCTCTGGCTCGTCGTCGCTGTCATCGTCGCTATCATCGTCGCTCTTCTTGCTGTTCTCCTTTGGCTCTGCCTTGGTAACCTTGATGTGGCTTCCTCCCTCAACAACCTTGATGAGAACATCACCCCCTTCTTTTGGAACAGCGACGTGGACCGTTCGTCGGGCTGGGACAGCGGTTTCTGCGGTAATGATTGGATTGAAGACTCCCTTAGTCTCGTCGCCAGTAATGGAGAGAACACCGATGGCGTTGGTAAGGTGCTTGACGGTGGTAACAGCAGCGTGGGTTGATTGCTCAATGTCCTCGGCCTCGTACTCTTGAATTAATGAAGCTTGTAAAGCTGCTCCTCGTGCTTGAAGCTCGGATGGATTGACAGCGGTTGGTGTGGTTGATGGTGCGAGAACGGTTGTGCCCTCTGGGAAAATTGCCTGGAAGTTTTTGGCGATTTTAGGTGTGTGAGAAGTTCCCCCAGAAAGAATAACCTCGTCAATATCCAAAACATCAAGACCAGCCTTCTTGACAACACCCTCAACCAGTCTGTTGAACCCCTCGAAAACCTTTCTTGCGATTGTCTCGTAACGGAGTCGGTTGATGGTTGATGTGAAGTCGATACCCTCGGCCAAACTCTCGACACTGAAACTGGCGTTAGTACCAATGCTCAAAGCTCTCTTGGTTGCCTCCGATTCCAGCTTTAACTTGGCAAAACTTCTGGCCTCCTCTCGTGGATCGATGCCATTCCACTTGATGAATTCCTTTGAGAAATGATCTTGTAGGACTTTGTCGAGGTGTACACCGGCAAACTCGTAGTCGTGGGCGGTAGCCAGAATGGTGTACATGCCTCCTCTTGCTGCGATGACGGTGACGTCGGAGCGAGTTCCTCCAAGGTCTGCGACAACTACATTCTTGTCGCGAACCTTGGATTCTGCTCGAGAATCATATGCCAACAAAGCTGCAACAGGCTCGTTGATGAATTGTAGGACCTCGATGCCGGCATTGGCGGCGGACTCGGCGAGAGCAGCCTTTTGCTTGTCGCTGAAGTTGGTTGGGACAGTGATGACGGCAGAGTTGACCTCCTTGCCACTGAAATCGGAGGCAGACTGTTTTAGACGACGGAGTTGACGAGTTGCGATCTCTGAAATTGTGACAGTTGACTTTTCATCCCCCTCCTTGTCTTTTATCGTGAAGGCGATCGTTCCCTCGTGTTCGTGTGGGTGGGCGGAGGCGTGGCAGTGGGTGGGGTCTATCGATTTGAAGCTGGAGGGGTTGTTAGTACCAGCAGAAGCAGACTGAGGGCGCCCATAGCTCAATTTGACTTACTCCTGACCCAGGAAATCTCTGAAGTATGCGACAGTGTTGTCACTGTTTCGGACGAGTTGCTGCTTAGCTTGCTGACCGGTATATTCCTCGCCATCGACATAAGAGATGATTGCTGGGATTTGACGGTCTACAAAGATAATTAGCCCCCGTAACACAAGTTCCCGTCTTTACATATATAGAAGATATATGCCGAGTTAATACGTACCACCATCCTCATTCGCAATAACTTCAGCCTTGTCGTCGGTTGTGATGGCGATGCTGCTGTTGGAGTTTCCAATTGAGATACCAATGGCGTGACGCTCGGCAGGAGCGGTAGTAGTGGAGGCCATCTTGAATGGAGATGTGTGATGGAGGAGGAGAAAGGGGATGAGGCGGTTGCTATTCGGGGTGGTGTTGAGGGAGAGGGCTGTCTTGCGTAAGTCTCTCCTAAGTCAACATCTCCAACTTTTTTTTCACTGCGCTTTGGCCCTCTATGCCCCACCAAAGCACTGCAGCTTCGATACAAGGCTGAGCATCCGAACTACACCACCCACCTGCAACCTTCTCCTACCAGACAATTCCCCCTCTACCGGAGATTTTGCGATTAAAAATGGCAGCAGCAGCAATATTTGTTCTCCCTGGGGACAGACTGGATCACGAATCACTACCCTCACACCCAACATTACCTCTGAAGTTGGGTCCTGGTTTACGGCATATACCCCCAAACACCATCACACCTACCGTCGCAGGACAGCTATGTACGGACAAGAGAAAGAATGCTGTCTGGGTTGAGTTTAATGGTGGTCGCGTATGCAGCTTAGTTTTGTAATTCTAAGAATAATTGCTAATTGATTCCTCTACAGTATACTCCTACCACTGGCGATTTAGTGATCGCAACCATCCAAAACTCTGCCGCAGATATCTTCTACGCCAGCATCAGCGACTACACTCCCAAAGCTACGCTCCCACAACTCTCTTTCGAAGGAGCGACGAAGAAGACCCGCCCACAACTCGCGTTCGGTGCTCTAGTATATGCACGAGTCACCCTCGCGAATAAGCATATGGACCCAGAGCTGGAATGCATGTCACAATCAACGGGAAAGTCAGAAGGGCTGGGTCCGCTCACTGGTGGAATGGTGTTCAACATCTCACTTGGAATGGCTAGACGGCTTATGCTGCCCAAACCAGTCGAGCAGGGAGCGCTGGTGATCTTGGACGAGCTAGGAGGGCAAGGTGTTCCATTTGAGATCGCTGTGGGACGAAATGGGAGAGTATGGGTGGACAGCAAAAGTGTCAAGGGAACTATTGCGATTGGAAAGGCGATCCAGGAGACAGATGAAAAGTCATTAAAAATCGAAGAGCAGAGAAAGCTAGCAAGGAAGGTCGCAAGAGAATTATAAATAATGATATTTATCTGGCGTCCGGACTGATGCATTGTTGGTGTTTGGTATGGGTTGGGAGAAAACAAAAGCTTGGATTTGGGGGTCCCATTACCTTCCATTGGGCGCAACGAGAGGCTTCGAATTTTCAAAATACACACCTCCAATCAACCAAAGACACGAGTAGACCACGAAACCCTTATTGGATGGAGGGAAATCTTAAACTCTGTTGGGCTTGGCTCGCATCCGGCGTCTTCCTAGATGTCATCCGCCATGGAATCAACAGACGAAGATTCCATTTTCATTTCCTGATACGCATATTTCGTCTGTGGCACGCTACAGGGGTTTCATGCAACCGTCGTATATGTAATGTGTGCGAATCGGTAGTGCTTACACATATCTCAAACTTTCCCCTTCCTCTTTCAGCCCTATGGAATCTGATTGTCAAATCATTCGCCTGCTACCAAGTAAGCACTAGCCCAAGAAAAGGATTCCACATCCTTCAGTGGTCGCGATCCAACCTCCATTTCAAGCTGAAATGCAATGGCGCCTTTTATCCCAGCAAGTCAGAGTATTGTTCTTATTTTCCTGCGGCTCTCCATGCACCGCAGCGCTTTGAGTTCTTGATAGAATCCTTCTTAGACATATATAGGCATATATACTCGAAGGCTTTTGCTGAGAATCGAAAATCATTTTCTACACACAATATATATATTCATTTCTTCCTTTCCTTTTCTTCATTTGAATTCTACGTTGCTTTATCACCAAACCAGACCAGCCATGTCTTCAGTCATCGACAGCATCAAGAAAATCTTCATCCGGAAGAAGGAAATACCATTAGCATGTTCAATGACCCTCGAAAATGAGCCCGACCATGTCCACACAGACGCCTGCTTCATTGACGTCCAACCCCTTGCAATTGTCGAGTAAGTATTCACATCCCCAACCTTCTACCTACACTTCTCCCCTCATCGTCGCCCCCGAAACCTAACTGACATACCACTAGACTTTTCTCCTCCCAAGGCTGCCAATCCTGTCCCCCAGCCATCCCAAAAATCCACGACGCCACCAAAAAGGATTTCAACCTCCTCCTTCTGACGTACAACGTCACATACTTCGATAGCACTGAATGGACGGATACTTTCAGCAACAAGAGCTGGGACCAACGACAACGCGCCTACGTGATGAAATGGGGACGCAACAACATTTTCACCCCACAAGTCATCGTCAACGGCCTCGCCGACGGAACTGGCAATGGTTCCGACGAAGTCCCAAGCATCGTCGGCGCAGCTCGTCACATTCGCAAGACCATGGAGTGGCATATCATTGTCGATACTAACGACGTGGAATTGAGGATCGATTCTGATAAAATGCAGCTTGATGAACACGAAGCGCCGTATGATATCTCACTTATTATGTATGAGCCAGACCCAACGACAGTGAAAGTTAAGAAGGGGGCGAATAAGGGGAAGAAGATTGAACATCGGAATGTGGTTAGGAGTGTAAGTAAGATTGGGGAGTGGACTGGAGGGAATTTAACGTTACCGCTTCCGGAGTTGGCGCTGGAGGGGAGGCATCCGGGGTTAGAGCTTGTTGCTGTTGTGCAGGCGGGGAGAGGGGGAGGGATTATTGCTTCGCAGAGGGTTTGAGGGGATTTTTGTTTTTGTCTCTGCTTTCCTCCCCTTTCAAAAATTGGGGCAAGACGGAGGGGACAAGTGGGAGGGATTGTTGCTTCGCAAAATGTCAAATGTTTGGACTTGTTATCTTTTTGACTTTTTATTCTTCTATTTTTTGAACTCGATGTGGGACAGAGGGGAGGACATACCACAATTGGGCCTTGTACAAGTTGTGCCCCTTACTGACCTTACATCCTCCGCCTCTCAATTCTCAGCCTCAACCGTCTGCCCCTTATACCTCCACAACGGTCTCCTAACTCTAAACCAACATCTCTCCAAAACCCCTTCCTTCTCCTCCAACTCCTGATTTCTCCACTCCACGAATTCCCTTACAAAATCCACCTGGCTCTTCTTCATCTCCCTCCAAGTCTTCTCCTTCAACTTCAATCTTTCCCCTATAACTTTCGTAGCTTCATCTTTCTGCCCTTTCCCGTTGGTTTTATCAATCAAACAATTATGTTTATACAACCTCCTCTGCTGAACAATAGAAATCCACAAATTCTCCCTCACCTTCAACATCCCATCCCTCTCCCTCTTCTCCCTCTCCTCTCTCGTCATCACCTCACTCACCCCCCTCGGAAATCTCGATCGAGCTTCATGGATAATCGCATCATTGCGATCTTGAAGCTGTTGCCTTGCGAATTCTTCCGCTTCTCCTTTTGGGTACTCGGAAACTGCTATCAAGGCTTGTTTTGCGGCTAGTGCTTCTTTTTCTTGCGCGAGGCGCTTTTCTTCGTGCGCTTTGCGCTCGAGTTCGAGGGTTACGTAGGCTTTGTTTATGTAGTGGTCTGCTTGCTTGTAGTTTTGGGCTTGGAGGTGCCAGATTGAGGAGTGGGGGGTTACGGGGTGTTTGGAGAGGTACATTTCGAATGCTGGGGGGTTGTTAGTTCTTGTTTTTGAATTCTAATTTTTTGTCTTCTTTGGGAGGGGGTGGAATGAGTGAGGGAAGTGAGGGAAGTGATGGAAGTGATGGAAATGATGGAAGTGAGAGGAAGTGAACGAACCTCGTATTTGTACCTCTCTCCTCGCTTTCTTGATTTGCTTTCTATGCATGTGGTGTGCGATGTCTATGTATCCTTGTGCTAGTTCTTGGTTGTGTGTAACGAGTTCCTCAAGGTTTCCGAATTTGGTGGCCGGGAACGAGCTTACATACAAGTCGTATGCTTTTTGAACATTAGCATATACATTGATAGATGTAGGATATGAAAAGGGCGAGAGAGTACCTCGTGCTCGAACCGCTGGGAGGTCTTTTTCTACTACCGATTTGTAACTTGGGAGATCTGGGTCACGGTTTCGGACCCGAGGGTCTGGGTTGTTGGAAGTCCATGTTGAATCCATGTTTTGGAAAGAATTAACGGGTGTAGGGAGTGACATGTTTATGGCCTTGGTATGAAGAAAAATGTTGGAGGAGAGAGTGGAAAGATGAATAAGATTTGAATTTATGGTTTGGTGTGGACTCACTAATTAAGGGTAATGGTTGGAACTAGTTTTCATGACGACAACCAAATTTAGTGCTTTATTTAATCATTCATCAAATTAAATGTAAACTAACATTATAGCATATCACCGGCGAGAAACGTCGGTTAACGGTTTCGATACTAGTTGAGTTAGAACCCTACTAGTTGGAACTTCAAATTTGGAGGGAATTCGGCCTGAAAATACACCAATAAACTAAAATTAAACGGCAATTGACAGAACTACCCCTCTTTTTCAAAAAAACAGACAGAATTACCCCCCCCCCCCTTTTTTAACCTTTTTGACAGAACTACCCCCTTTTCAGACATCATTGGTTTCCTCCTAAATATAGTAGTAAATAATGTAATATGAAAACAGGGGTAGTTCTGTCAAAGAGGGTGGTATATCCAAAAGAGGGACATGTCTGTCAGTATATTTATAGTGAATATAGTAATTATAGTAAATAACCGAAGGCATTTCGCTCTCTTGATAGTACTTACATTAGTGAATTCTCAAGCCTGTAGCTTAAGAGGTAGACCTTAGAGTGTTCTACAACTAATTCCATGAATTCAACCTTTTATCGTATACTAATATGTCACCTCAAGATACTAAAAAGAAGCGTAATAACGGAGCTCCTAGCCTTATTATCTTAGACGTCTAGAGATAAAGTTAGTACTTAATATACTCTTTACTATATAATACAGACAGAATTACCCCCCTTTTTCTAGACAGAACTACCCCTGTTTCTGTATTACATCGTTCACTAATAATATTTATATGTAAATCGATGATTTTGAAAAAGGGGGGTAGTCCTGTCTATTTAGTCAAAAAAAGGGGGTAGTTCTGTCTGTTTTTCAGAAAAGGGGGGTGGTTCTGTCAATTGCCGAAAATTAAATTTAGACGTACGACCTTCTCGAATCACATCTCCATGGAACTGCTGTGTGGCTAGCATTGTGATTTTATGCTGTGCAATAGAGGATGTACCTCTGTACCTCTCGCCGCTTTTGATACCGGAGCAACCTCCGTTTTGTGGCGCTGCCTTCATCTGCAGACTTCAAAAGCAAACACTTCAAAATCCAAAGCACCCCACTGTCTAAAGAGGATCAAAAACACAGCTCGACAACCTCGGGACAGCATGGAGATTTTGATCAATTCCATATTTCCTCATGAGGGAGTTTACACGATGCTTCGCTTCCTCCCACGAATTTCTCGATCTCCCCCTCACGTCACGTCACGTCACGTCAACCACGCAAAGCCCACGATGGGTGCAAACACTCTACGAATAACCTCGAAACTCGTACTCCCTCGGTTTTACATGGACTTCAACCTACTCCAGCATTCTTCCATTCTAGTCAGTTTTGGCTGAACTGACACTTCGCAGGTATGACAATTCGCAGGTACGTCGACTGCACTTTCCGTTTTGAAAAAATTAGAAAGCGGACCGGGGAATTCGTAGGTGTGACTCATTGGGACACCTTACTATACCTAGGTGCCTAAGTAGGCAATGACACATCGAAGAGCTGCAGGTGTTCCTGAGATCGAGTTCCAATGTTTTGCGATTTATGTTCGTCAATCTTCTCAACACCTCGCGAAAACACTCTAGCCACCGACAACGTTAGCTGCCCCAGCTCCTTACTCCTTGATTGCATATTCGAGCCTCTTTCCAAGTAGATTGTCTGCATGGAGGTAGGTTACAGCATCTCCCATCGAGCACGATCTTCCATTCAAACTTGAGCTATGCTGATTTGCTTCCTCCAGTTTACAGCATCAATGGAACTCTACTTCGCACCCTCGTGCCTGTTATCAGCACAAGTTCAGTTTACCACCCTCTGTCAATTATCCATGCTTGGCCACCATGCTGGATCCTCATTTCCGCCATCTCGATATTGACCTTTCCGGCGAGGACAATCTTGATCCTCGTTCCCAGCATCTGCGACAGTATACCAGTGGTTTCCTTGCCGTCAGTTCAGTTCCCTTTCGTTCGCCCAAAGTTTCTGTCTACATGATGTCTCTTTATATATGTCCAACGCTGGAATCTCAGCTGTGAGGTCACGATGTACTCATTCTGATCGACATTTCCCCCTGCTCGTCGGTTGCATGCAGTTTTATGATCATCCACTGACATCTTAAGAAATCATTCTGCACATCATTGAAGAGGGATTTGAGGCATTGGCGACATTTTGAGTTTCATCGCAGATTCTATCTCCTGGTTCAACAGTAGACTGGCCGATCTGAAGTTTGTTAGCGAATCACTTTATCAGCTGCTGTTCTTACTGAATGGACAAGGGATGACTTCACATCTCTGATGAAAAGGTTGGAGAAGCTCAAACAGACTGTGGAGACAGTAATGCTTGTGTCAATCAGGTAAACAAATTAAACAAGGAATCGGTTGCACGAACCTTTTACTAACTCCTCCCATACAGAGAAGTTATATCTATCATCTCCGTTGACATCTCCGAGCGGTTTAACCATCTCGATAAACAAAACCAACGTATCATTCTTGCTCTCTTGGAGAACAGTAGGGATGAAAAGAACGATATATCAAGGGAATTAATGATCGGACAATGGCCAGTTAGTAAACTTTGTGTCGAATGGAAGTCAACAACATGGAAGAGCTAGGTAAAATACGAGGGCAGATAAAGTTGAACGAGGGCGGGGCGAACAGAGGCTCAATTAATGATGGAAAAGACGACAACAATCTGGGTGAGATTGTTGAAAAAATCAGAGTGTCAGATGGCTTACATTTCGAAAATATCAGAATCCGTAGAATATCCAGTATACGAGTATTAATTTTGTCTCCTTTATATTTCCTCTAGTATAGGATTCTAGCGTCCTTAGGACTACTAAAAGAGGCAGCCCTTCATAGAAGTACCCCCTCCATCGATCTTTTTTTACAGTACTTGTATAATATTATGTATGAAAACAGTACTTACCATATCTCGTATTTACCGTATACGATATAAAAAGCGGCGACATTCTCTCCTAACAACACTATTCAAGGTGTTTGAGGACAAGAAAATTGGCATTGTTATACAATAACTTTATACAAATAGCAAATGCCAAGGATACCTTTTCAAGATGTATCGCAGATCGCTGGTTCGAAATGGAATTAAAAACGCTAGATATTTATGCAAGGCTGCTTTTCCGATGGAGTATTTAACCGGCTAAGCGACTAGACGCGACTACGCCTCACACCCGAGCCTCCCCACGATAAACCGACATTTAGACCCGAAAAAGGTCTTCATCAGCATTTGGTTCTCATCATGTTTAGCAATGATCTTCTCTGCGACTGTTGCTCCTTTCTCGTCTCTTTAACCAGAGAGGAACGAAAGGTTTCTTCTCTCCATCAAAATCACCAGCCTAATGGTAACGCCTTCAAGCTTGCTGCACAAAATGGATGCCCTCTGTGTGTTCAATTATGGGACATTTATCTCTACTGGGATTGGAAATCGGATGACCCCGGTCTTTTCGACGGATCTTCCCCGGATTCTGGATTTACCTACAAATGGTTCAACCCTATGGAGTACTGGTTTGAAGGATTCAGAGAAACCGATGCACATTTCCAGGGAGGCATTGAAACAATCGCTGCGATTCGGTTCTATCCAATCACAAGTAAGGGTTCTTCTTCTTTCAAATCTATCTACTCGAAGAATGGAAAACTCGAAATATCAAGAATGACTGACAAGTAATAGATGCCAACGATGTCGCAAACTTCAGTGCATCCAGTTATACTGGAAGTACAGAGTCCCTCAACCTAGCTTCACAATGGCTTCGCACATGTAGCGAAACGCACAATTGCCAACAGAGGAAAAATACTCATTTTCCAGCAAGAGTGTTAGATTTAGGGCAGTGTAGGGAATAGTTTAACTATCGTAGTTTTGGGCCCAGTTCTAAGATCCTAAAACAGCACACGGTTTTTGGATAATTAGCAGAACTAAGTAACAAATGAGGGAAACTGACTACGTAAACTATAGTAGTTGTAGAAGGGCCGTCACGGGATTCAATTGTTGCTCTTTCGTGTGCAGCGTTCTTTACTCTGCGCTTCGTGCAGTTCATGGAGAGTGTTCTTTCCGCAGCCAGCGTGTTCGTCTCAACATATTGCGACTGCAATTCTGGTGAGATAAGAGACAGCTGAAGCCACCACAGCCTGGTTTTTGCGCCATGCGCCGAGTCTGTTGGGCCATGCTCCCGGTGGACATTGCATGTGGCAGTAATTAGGCCCTCCCTTCTGTTGTGCCCTAACGTAAATAGCTTAACACAAGCAAAATAAAACTACGATGAAAGTTGTACTATTGTAAGTTAAGATAATAGGCATCTATTCACATTTTTGTCTTATTTTCGCGACTGTTTTTAGTCGAGTAATCTTCAGTTGTAGAGTTTCGTGAGGCTCGCCTATTTACTGCCACATGTAATGTCCACCGGGAGCCATGCTGTTCAGCTGCCTCATTTGAGGCAGTCCTGCAGCCATAAGCCCCTTGACCGCAAAATTTTGCACCACCATGAAATGTCGAACAAGAAATTCAGCAGCGGAGTAAAGTTTAGAGGAAATAAATGTCAGTGGTTTCCGTTTTAGATAAAATACTGACAACACAGCACCCTTAAGAGTAAGATCACAGGCTTCAACCCCTCGCTCCATCTCTCACACTTGCAGTGACAGTATCCGACAGCCTCAATCATCGCTTCTAGGCTTCCAGGAGGAGCCTGGAGGCGTTTACTGGTTACATGGTTCCAGGCAGAAGCGAATGAGGCAGCAGACCCCTTTCCCCTGTATATATAGCCTATGTAGCCCTCCAGAATCCATCGATCACTTTACTGTCGTTCTCAATCCAATACATTTTTTAAAGGTTGCTAGCTTCCTTCGCTAGCGTACGTCAATGATGGATGATGTAAGTAAATCTACGCTCGATATACAAGTAAGCTGGATACTAACTCAGAAAGACAATCACACCAAGAGTGGAAACCCGTGCTCCTCCGCCCGCACCCCAAAGCAAAACATTCATTCCTGACCAGACTTCTTACCGATCACACGAACCCCAAAGTAATACATTCCAGAACGCAGACTACGTCCCTCGCCAAACGTCTTACCGATCACACGCACCAGCCCCAGCCCGATATAACGAATACTTTATACCGAGAGATGGTATTGATAGGGAGGTTATAACCGCAGACATTTGCCGCTACTTAGGAAACGATGCGTTAGTACGACCTGGAAGTTACACGGACCCATCCACAGGTGTCTTAAGACAAGGGTACTTCATTAACGCATATCGGAATCTGACTACGGCAATGATAGCGGATTTGAAAGCAGATAGTCAGAAATGGAACGCAGAAAGGAGGGAAGCCAGGGGAAGAGCTCTGTCCAGAGACTACCGAGATTCGGTAATCCATCAGTCGAGGCAGTATTATGGTCCAACCGAAGCTTCACATGCACCAGGATATCCCGATTCGTCATCTACTTATCTAAATGCATCGTCGATTTATGGTAATTCTACCTCTTATAAATCTAGTAATTCATCTATTTATCCGCCCCAACCTCAAAGCTCACCGCAAAGTTCCTCGTGGTCACCTCAAACGAACACTGGAAGAGAGGATGAAGTTGTTGAAAGGGACAAAGAGAGCACCGTCCGTGAAGTGGAAGGATCTGTTCTTCAAGAAGGTGAGCCTGATATTATTCAGCCCCAGTTAGATAACACTAACTTCAGATGATTTAGCTCTCCTAGGAAAAATAGAAATAGAGAAGCGAGAGGATGAGATATTGAGTGGTGGCCAGCAGCTTGAAACAAAGACAGCTCATGCGGGTCCTGCATTAACTGTCCCCTCCTCCATTGATTTGGAACCTACTTTTGGCCCTACTGATTCTGAAATGGGCAAGGAAAACATAGCCGTTGACACAAATCCTATGTTGCCTTTGCACGACAATCTTCTGGGAGATGATAACTCGGCTTCGACACACAAAAAGATCGATCCTAAATTTGTTGAGAATTCAGGTTCACGAGCTGACCTAGAGACTTCGTATAATTATGATTCTAATCCTATGGATAGCGACGAGTCTGACGAAAGCTGTGGGTCTGAACTGTCTGTTGATTTCAATTTCAGTCTCGCGGGAGCTGTGTCAACTGCAGCTTCAGAGCTGGGAGATCCAGCCACAACAAATAGAGCTGAAGTTGTGCTATCAAAGATCTTCACGGAAGATAAAATACTCGCTCCGCTAATCAGAACCGCCTTGGAAAAATTCCAAAGGAATCGAGTTATCAATAATTTGCGTTCCTTCATATGCGGTTTCAGCGTTCTCCACAACTCACCAGGGGAGAGTAACGAAAAGAGGATGGTCCTGAAATTTCTTACCGGACGAGCTAGAATTGTTGCAACACGGGTCTGCGAGATCATACAACCAGCAAACGCACTTTTTTCTCAATTCAAAGAAGAAGACAAGAAGACAAATCAGCTGGAACACGAAGGAGAAGATTATGATTTTAGTGACACTGATTCAATATCGCACGACGATGCCCCGGCATTCGACGAGGTACATTTATTTCTTACTCAGGGGGAGCCGTTGCAATTATTACGCGACGCTTTCGGTCGATTTGTGGCGGGCGAGTCAATTTCAGACTGGAACAAACGAGTCAAACAGCAGTCTTTATCCATCCGAAAACCTCCTACAGAGCTTGAGGGTCCAAACCAATCAGAGAAGATAGCCGACCCCCTTTCGGGGTTGCACCCCGACGCCAAAGGTGTAGACCTTGATGAAAGAATATCTCCTCCCCCAAAGTCGCAACCAGCACCCGAGGTTGCAGTTACTGAGAACGCAACCTCTAACTTCCATGCCACGGATTGGCCTTCTGATTCGATTGTTGCATTGCCCAATGGAGACGGATTTCAGGTTAAATGGAAATGTGTGAGTAGCTTCTTGTATGATTATGCTCGTATGAATACTAAGAGCTAACCAATAACATTTAGCGCTGTGGTCGCAGATTTGGCTCTCGTATTACCGCAACCGATAGGAGAGCAGCCGAAAGATTCTTTATGCGAATGCAATGGAATGTGAAGCGAGATGGCCCTACGATAACGCATTGCTTCGGCTATACGTGGCTTGAACGCCTTGTCTGGGCATTAGCACCTGGGTTTCTTGCTCGTTTCTCTTTTGAGAATTCACCAAGCGGCAACGAAAGTGTAGCGGATCTCGAACTTGGAGTTTTACGAAGTCGACCACAAGTTGTATCCCCCCCAGCAGAGCCAGAACACCATGATGTGGCAACTGAAAATCCACCAAATGCGGTGCCACCAGTCACTGACGAGGAGACGGAGGTGTTTGTATGTTTATGTCTGCCGAAAAACCGGCTACGCCATGCTAAAATGCCTCGTGCTCAATCTTCTGATGCAGATAGCGTAACAATTGTCAATAATGGGATTTCTGCCAGACAGGGTATGGACAGAGTATTGTTTGATGTCTTACAGAAAAAGGTTTATACCCAAAGGTCGATGTCTTTTAGGGCAGTCTTTCGAGCATCTGGTTTAATCAAACCGACCGGACTCCAATTTTGTCAGGTAGGCTACCTATGGCATCCCCTTTTCCTATACCCATCAACGTTCAGTCGATTGATTACTTACTTTTAATAGTTCAAATTGTATTATACTGGGAAAGCAAAGACTGTTAAAAAGTTCGTATCACTTATTGACAAAACAGAACTGCGGTTGCCTCATGAAGAGCCACAGAATGATCAACCGACCACCGTCTCGAATACACAAAATAAAGAATGGCAGTATTCTTCGCTAAAGGGTGAGATCTTTGACGATTACAAGGAACAACTTCTCAACAGCGACTACGTGTTCCATCTACTCCAACACCCCGAATGCGCCTCCCCGGATTCCCCAATCTGGAATGTGCTCCCAAGAAAGATAAAAAGGAAACTTGTTAATCCTTATTCAAAGCCAAAGACAGGCTGGGGCTTCTCAGTGGAGGAATCGTGGAACTCGGAAAGGTTTACAGTTCTGATGTGTCCGCTTATCATCCTTGGATTTGGTATTGCTACCTGGCTGAGTATAAGATATAAATTACCCATCGCTGCTGGATTTACCATTGCTATGGCCCCCGTCGCGGTCGTTAGTTGGCTTACTATGTTGGCACCGGCCATTGGGAAGGAAAGAGGGCTCGTAAAATAGGAGATGGCAAACAAATATAACAAAAAGGTGGAACTTCAAACCTCAGAACTAGCAACGAATGTTCAAAATGTGCAACATAGAGACATATTAGTTACTTACTCACCACGTCTCTCGTTTCTCCTTCTTTTCTTTAGTATATGTTCGCCTGGCCCCGATCCTAGACCAAAAACTGCTGAAAATCACACTCTTTGAAACTCTATCTTTTATAACATGTCTTTGGATTCACATCATCCTTTCTTGGGGAATTTCTTCTCAATTTATTACCTATTCTTTCCGCTGTTTTATTTAGTATAGAGTAGGGTTCATCTTAGAAAACAGTAAGTTTCGCCTGATTTTAGTGTAATCCAGTGATTTCTCCCAGTTACATGTCTTTAATTCATGCCTTACCTCAAGAAAAGAGAAGCTCCCTCTATCAGCTACTACCCTCATGTCGCAAACACCTAAAGTATCATACCTCCCATTCAATTCCCCGCTTTACACAATTGACTACAAACCATACCTTAATGCCCTGTCTCACCTTCACTTGTCCGTTCCATCATGACAATCGTGATGTCCCTGCCCACACCCACCCCAACCGCGACATCGTAGCTAGGTAGAGTGAGAAGGGAAGGTACGATCCTGACGTTCATCTAATTGATTTTTCAGCTTGGCATTTGCTGTTCGTACTTGTGTTCATCAAACTGTCATATTTATTGGGCCCAAAGTCTATCATCAAATAGAAGAAAACCTACCTGAATAACGTGTTGTGGCCCTCGATAGCATTGTCGTGTGTCCCCATTAAGATTCAGTCGAGGAATCCAGAAACGAGACTGGGGACACTAGACTTGGTGGACTGAGAGATCTAATGAAAATAGAGTCCATGGTGTCAAAGCTTCCTAGGCTGGGAACTACCCAACCCCCTCCTAAAACCTGCTGATCCACAACCTCCAATATTTCCGCAGAAAGTGCAGAGCATCAAACCACATTCCATCGCTCCCCTCGTATCACATCACAACAGTTCGTAAAAAGGTCTCGCAGGTTCGTGACAATGGTTTCGACGGCTTCCCCGAGTAATATTCGTATGATACAATGCCCCTCTCTCCATCTATCAGCCCATTCGAAGCCCCCTAAAACAATCCTCTTCTCGGTCTATCCATGTCCCCCTTCAATCCCCTTCCCTCATCTCATTACGCACTCAGTGTTTCTCGGCAGGCTTGACGGACTTTGCGTTTGGGTTTCTTGGGTCATTCTTGAACTCGTCGGCTATGATACCATGAATTAGTATCACTCTCACCTCGAATCATCCGAAAGAAATGGCGGTTTGAAGGGATGGTGACATACTGTTCATCATCATCGTCTGGAAAGAGTTGACTCCATACATGACAACAAGGCCTATTCTCTCATCAGTCTCCATCCCGCATACCCCTCTGCACCCTCAATTGAGCCAGCATAGCTTCCTCCTCTCTTCTCCTTTTGGGTATTCGAGGTCACATACCGGCGATGAAGAATGGGGCATATGGTTTAGCTGTTGAAGATTGATATGATTAGCCTTTTGTTCCCTAAGCTCCTTTCCTTTCCCTTCTTTCCGCAATTGTCCGGGATTGGGGAGGGAGACGACGTACCGACGGGCGCATTGAACTTCTTTGGGAAAAGTGACATCTTGGATTGTGTGGAGGGGAATTGGAGTTTGGTTGATCGGGGAGTGGTAGTGAGGGAGCTTGGTGGTGTTGTGAGAGGCATCGCCGAGAGCCGCTTGAAAAACGATGGGTGCTTGATTGGGTTTAGCGCAAGAATCACGTGAAGACGCATCAGGTGACCTTCGTCATTGCTGGTTGCTGATTAGTCAGATTGTTTACTTTTAGTTTGTGGTTTAGCTGCACACTTGTTTTTGAAGCCATTTTCAATGTCGCAATCATTTCTGAGTATTATTACAGCCAATTGATAGCAATATATTCTTCGGTCTCCGACATCTGCTCTCTGGATATAGCCGTTTGAAAGACAACCTAAGGTTCAGCGTCAGAGTGAAAGTGCGGGGTGAAGATCCACAATGAAGTTCCCCGACCAATCAACAGCTGTGACTGTATACCCCTGCTGTTCCATAGCTCTCCTCGTACTCGATCACCCCAGATGCGATTGCACCTGCAATGGGCCAACTCCTCTTCCCACTTCCAACCTTCGCAAGAGGAACAAAGAGCATCACGCATCACGCATCACCGTGTGAAGATCGTTAATTTATCAACTCCACCACCTGACTTGATACGCGACCCTCCCAATCGCGTTGACTGAGCTTCTGAGAAGCTGCGGGTGGTTTATCTATAAGGACTACTGTCTACTTTCCTTTGACCCTTTTGACCACAACACCACGAATCCCCTCATCATCCTCCATCACCATGTTCGCCCGTCGTCTCCTCAAAGCTCCAGCTTCGTTGGCAGCTCCAGCTACCATCATCCGACCCTTCTCCAGCAGTTCAATCCTCGCCCGTACTCCAGCCATCTCTGACATCACTCCCGATGGAGTAAAATCATTCGAGGCAAAGCAGAAGGAATTCCGAGAGCGAATTGCAGAGCAATCCAAGAGGAAAGAAACGACCAGTAAGTCGAGATAAATTCAACCGCCCAGTCCCTAATCTATTTCCCTATTCCACCACATCTCCCACTGCTCCAAGAGTGAGCAATGCGAGATTACACATCTCTGACATTCTCCCTTTGCGTCTATTAGACTCACAAGGCGCATCTGCAGCAGCCGAAGAAGAAGACCCCAAGCGCAAGGGAAAACTGAGCTCTCTCATCTATGGCACGAAAGAGGGACGCGATATGGATCGCGAGATTGAACATTCATTCTCTCAGGTCCTGGCGAGAGGAAAATACGTCCACAGTATCGTCTTTCACGAGGTCAAGCCAGATAAAGTCGACGAGTACGTGAAATTGGTGGGAGAGTGGTATCCCAAGATGGCTGGCATGCCAGACAATAAGGTCCATTTGGTGGGGAGCTGGAGGACGGAGGTTGGTGATTGTGATACTTTTGGTAAGTCATTTCCCTATCCTCTCTCCCCCTTTATTTCTTTCCATGTGTAGATGAATTGCAACTAATTATGCCGTTCGACAGTTCACATCTGGGAATACCAACGTTACCATGGCTACCATTCCTCCCTCCACTCTATCTCCCACCACCCCGACTTCCCCGCATTCGACGCAAAACTCAAAACCCTCATTACCGCCAAACGCACCTCCCTCATGCAAGAATTCTCCTTCTGGCCCACCACCGCCCCCCGTCAACTCGGCGGCGTTTTCGAACTCCGTTCCTACACCCTTCACCCAGGAAATCTACTTGAATGGGAGACACACTGGCGTCGTGGTCTAGGTGCTCGCAGACAGGTTATGGAAGGCGTGGGTGCCTGGTTCGTCCAGATTGGAGACTTGAACACGGTGCATCATCTTTGGCAGTTTGCGGATTTGGAGGAGCGGAAGGTGAGGAGGGAGCAGAGTTGGAGTGTGGAGGGGTGGGGGGATACTGTGCATAAGACTGTCCCGTTGATTCAAAGTATGAAGAGTAGGGTGCTGGTTCCGATGCCTTGGTCGCCTGTTGCTTGAGGGGTTTTTTATTTGGTGGAAAGAACTGAGAAACAAAAAGCCAATGGCATATTGGCTGTCTGGGGATGGAAAATGATTGGAACCAGGCCTTATGGTTTCCGAAAATATGGAATCTAGTCTCACGCATGGAGTTGGGCATGTTTGACCTGATGCGCTATTGTGCATCGAGGTATGAAATGTTGTTATATCGCTGGCTCCTTTACGGGAAAGGGATTCCTCGGGTCACTTTTTAGGGATTTTGAAAGCAAGCTGTGAAGCATTGCTGAATCTCTGAGCATCATTCCGATTAGTTTTTGGGATTGGGAAAATCTGTTGATAGTGAAATTTTACAATTGTCGAAATCAAACACTGATTTTAAAATTCTTAAAACTCGTGGTCGTACCTTTTTCTTAAACAATTTGAATATCAAGAGTGCTCAAGATCCACCAATGGCTTTTCAAAGATGAGGAGGAGTGCGTTGGGTAAACCTGCAATTCACCGCATCACATGTTTCCACCTTCGCCCCTTCACCCGTTCACTCGTTCCTATTGTATATAAACAGCTTCTCAGTCGTCGCATCATGATCCGTAGCGCCAAAAGAAGAATCGTCACAATGAGACATCTGTGGGAACTTCGTCTGGTGCAACCTTTATTTCTCATTCACAGGACGTGAAATGGGTGGAATCCATACGAAGGATTTCTTTTTACCCCCCTCCCCCCCTCGCCCCCCCCCGGATGTTGTTGGGTTTGTTGGAAGTAACTTATTGAATGAAAGGCCTGGATTCGGGGGTAGAAATTTTTTCGGTGGTGAGAGTGGGGATGGGGGTGTTTCGTTTAGAACGTCCTTTTGGGTGGGTAGGTTGAGGGAATAGGTTGAGGGGGTTGGAGGAGGTAGTGGAAGGGGGGAGGAGGGGGGAGGATCTTGGAGATATATTCTTGGCTACGAGAAGAGGATGTGTTCATTGTTGGTTCCTCTGTGGAGTGTTGTCAGGTTGTTGTTTTGGCTTTTTCTGGGGGGAGTAGGGGTGGGTTTATAGGATGTGGGGGGTTTATAGGATGTGGAGGTAGAGTGTATGAGATATACGCGTGTACCTATGGGTGTAACCGTATACCTATCTCTACTTTACTTGCCGTATACGAGATATACTCGTATACTACCTTGATTAAAATCTTTTAATTAAGTTCTACTCTAGGAGCTTTTCCCACGTAATAATAACTTAGAACTCTAATAAGAGTATTTTTATAGTTTTAATAGAGCGAAAGGTGTTTTCTAGCTATTACTAAGGGGTAAGTAAAGGAGCTTATAGATACTATAGGGGCCGGAATAAGATGGAGATATATCTATTGTAGCTATAAGGCCTTTTAAAGTATAAAAACAGAAGAGAGATAATATTAAGGTCAGATACTTTAGACACTTTAGGTACTTAGAAGGTCTAAGAGAGATAGAAGTTAGAAATAGCTTTATATTTTTAAGTAATACGTATATATATACACTATGGCTTCGAAAAGGGGGTGTATGTATACTCTTTTATTTTTAAGAATTAAATTTTGAAACATGTACAGGTATACCCGACTATACCTCGTATACCCTAGATCCATTGTATATTTAGAGAAGCTGTAAACCTCCGGATTCGCAACTTAGAACCCTTGTTCTATCTTGCCTCTTATACCAACATTCTGGTCACTTTTTCAATTGTTCAAGAGGTATACAATCGAAACGTTGTCGAATACTCAGGTTTGCTTGCGCATACATCGGGAAACGATACAAAGGCAATTGTCGCACGCTAATGAGTAGTGAAAGGCAAAAGGGTTCCTTCACCACTCTCGAGAGAACCTTGATCGTAAGGAATTTAGCAAGTTGGGAAGTACTGTCGAATCTTTTACTGTTGTCGATTGAGAAAACCTTTTTTGTGTATATTATTAAACTTCGTTCGAGGGATTCCTCAGAGGTAGTACGACTGATTAGAAAATGGAAGGATGTCGTTCAGGTTTTCTTTTGTTTCCCTTGAAAGAGGGCTGAAGCGCGATCATTCAAAGTCAAGTTTCCGTCGTCGAGCATAGTGATCTTAAGAGGCCCAGCCTGGTATATTTATTTGCCGGGGCGAAATAAAACCTACACTTCTTCGCCATCTTTACAGAGCGTCTGAAAGTGGGGCTGAGAATATTCTGTATAAAGACATGCCTATGTCTAACTTGGAATTTTAGCCACGTAGACTTCGTTCTCCCTACGTCTATCTCTATCTCAACGTCATCGTTACCATCATCTTCATACATTATACAAGTTATCTTCTTCCTCCTTCTCATTGAACCTAATATAACAAATGAATCAAATCGTTATACCCCCCTTGATATCTCGTGCCCACACTAACCTTTGGTTTACTACTCTTACCTATATTAACACCACCTCGGCCTAACACAGCAACACAATCCGCCACGCGTAACGAAATCGAGTTCATTTTTGAGATCATTGACAGATCCTCCTTTTGAAATCAGAGAAAGGTGGCAAGAAAGGGTTTTTTCGGGGGTGGAAGTGAGCTGTTGTGTTTTTTTAATCCCGGTTACTGCTGTTAACTTGAATGATAGGTTGAGTTTCGAGGATAATTTTGTTTTCGGTTATAACAAGTCTAGAAAGAGTTTTAATGGGAAGTCCTGCTTGAGGAACCGGGGAAGTATAAAAAATATTAACGTTGGATCTTACCTAAGTGAAGTGGTACCTAGGTCCGGGATGAGGGGTGAGAAGATGAGTGGCACGACACCTTTGCGAAGCCTTTAGTTCCTCCGTTTGTCAGCTTCTTAGGGGTATTTATAATTAATGGGGGCGGAGGTAAGTGTAACAGTAAGGGGGTTATTTGTTCACCTCGGACAGCTCCTTTTCATCTTTACCTGTTCTAAACTTCTCAATTCATACTCCGCTCTACTCTTACCCTCCTCTTTCCTGTCAGTTCCAGTATATGAGTCAATCAAAAGATTCTACCGAAAAAGCAAGTCACAATTTCAAAAGTCGTCCGTGGCCGGATAAATGCGGGATCAAAAATTGTGGGTATCTACATATTCGATGTATAATCGTGGCCCTTAGAATGGTGAAACTTTGGAAACCAATGTCCAATACCTATGATGGCCGCACTATGCTGTACAGAAGAAGATATCTCCAGAGCAGAAGATTTCTCGCGCGAGAAAAGACAAATAAGCTTCTTCGCACTCCCTAGCTAGAGAAGCCAAGCTTCGTAGAAAACATCTGAACGTTTGACAAAAGTCTCGACAAAAATGTAGAACTCGACAAGAAGATAATAATCGACAAACGTAAATCATAAGCCAGAGAATATCCGGTGCCTCGCAACCGTTCAGTTCGTCCTTGATTAGTTCCGTCACGAGTTCGGGATGGCCTTGATAAATTTCAAGGCGTGTGGAGTTGTACCCATATTTTTTCTCAGAGAAAGTGTTTGGATCAGCGTAATGTTCTTTCTGATAGAGCAAACAAGGGGGAAATTAAATAAACGACCTTGCTAGGATGGTAACTACATCATGATTCGTTCTCTTGTGTGAATACCCACACCATCCTGATTCTTCTCGCGATTGTGTTCATCAAGGGAACGAACGAGTCACGGTGTAGTTACCATCCGAGCCAAAGTCAGAATCATTCTCCCAAGAAGAACATCGTTATGATGGGGAGACTCGAATGACCGTCCCGTCGTTTCTTGTTCTTCTGATGATGACTGGTTTGGAAGCCTTGTACTTTGGAGTAGCTTTGCTGACTTGGAACGCTGTTGACAGTCAATGTCATGTTACTTTAATTAATAGATTGAGAGACTGAGGGCACGAGCTTAAGATGCCCTCATTCTCGCAGTCTCTTTCATCCAAACGATCTCAGCGAATCAAACAAACCCTAGGTTATAGAATGAATCCTCAGCTACCCTTAATGTCTGTTCTGGGGTTTTCAGGTGAGATACCAGCCTAGGTGTGACTTTGTCTGTATCGCTCTGGTGATTGCGTATATGGATCTAGAGATATTACCCATGGGCTTAGGTTTAATACTCGAGTTTAGTATGGACTAGAATGCTTTCTTAGTCTGCCAACTTTACCAGATGTTTAGATGACTGGGGTTGATTCTCATTTAGGGGAACAGACTCGGGGAGAAATGGTAATATTGTTTGCTTTCCTACCGATTCTCGGGCCATAGTTTTGAATGCACTTGCAACTTTTTGATCAATTATTTGCCCGCCTCTGCTTTCAAAGTGTTTCTGGATGGATGTGGAAATACTAAAATGGCGACCACCAGAGATCTGAGTTATAATAGTGGTTATCCCCCAATGAACGTTGGAGACAACGATATGCGCAGTGAAAGATCCGGTTATAAATATGACAGTTAACTTGCATTGAGGTTTAAGTCAGTAGGGTAGCAAAGAACCAACACGCAGATAAATTTCCCCTCTTACTTGTCCTCATCTTCTTACAACAAAAGTACAACCATCGGATGGATAACTTTAAGGTATACTCAATCATCCTCTTCAGCACCCAGCCCAAGGACAAGTCTCATATTACACCTGCTAGCTTCAATGGCCTTCTCCAAACTCTGAAGCTTCACACCCAACACCAAAAGAACAGGGTCCCCACCACTTTCCACTCTAACCTTCTCTTTCACCCTCACCTCCTCACCTTTCCACACAAATAAACCATCCATCTCATCATGTTCCAAGCGTCTCTGAACACCAATCGCATGCGCAAATTTGTTAAAAGCAGAAGGCGGAGCAGCGGTGGGCTCAAGTACCCGTATAGTGAGTATGAGTGACGAAGAGGTAGGAATGAGATGGAGAGATAGTGTTGGTGGAAGAGCGGGCGCGAAGGTTTGTGTATCGACTACACACTCGTACCAAGGTGGATTGTGTTCATTCCCTGCCTCTCCGCTTGTTCGTGGTGCGACTGGTAGTGGGTTTGCGGTTCCTGGGCGAGGGACTGTTAGGGAAGGCCCGGTGAGGACTCCCTGAGCTTCGAGGAGGATGGAGTGGAGGAGATGAAGTTGGGAGGTTATAAATGGTGCTGAGTGGCGGTCGCCTGTCCATCGCGTTATATCAACACAGTCGAGGGCACTGTTTAGGAGGGTCCGTAGGTGGGACAATTGAGGGAGGACGAGAGGGTGCTCTTCGGATAGCTTAAGGTGGAGTGGTGGGAGGGTCTTGAGTTTTAACTGGAGGGACTGTGAGGGTAAGTTTAGCATTTATATATCTGCCGGGAGACTGTAGTATAGATACTCACTCCTTTGATGATCCTGGTTCCAACTCTCGTGACATGCCCCTTGACCAGCTCACTCTTCGAAGACGATATCACTAGTGTAGAAGATTCCGGATCCTCCGTCGGCGCAAGCAGTGCATAGCAGTCCTCTAAGCCGGACTTGAATTCAGCAAGTTTCTCTTGGAGATTCTCCAGGAGCCAGGAAAGTTCGCGGGCCTAGTGGTATGTTAGTAAAGCTCTGTGACAGTCTTCCAGCCGGAATGAGTATGGTTATAGTTACAGTAGATTCGTCTTCTGCCTTTCTAAGCTCGTCGGCTTGGATATATGGGAATATTGCGGTTGTCATAACGAGGGTAGGGGGTAATATGTATTCCGTGTGTTTGGTTGAGGTTCTGATAAGCTCCTGATCTCCCAGGTGCAGCCTCGTGCTGAAATCTGGGGTACCTGGTAGGTTGGGGTTGAGTTCTTCACATACCGGTGTTCAGCCGGCGCGAACCTCACTCACCTCACCTCACTCCATCTCAGCCTTGTGCTTGAAGAGATGTCCAACACCAAAGATAACCTAGCCAGTTGTCCTCATACGAATATGTCAAATATGGCGGTGCCAATAACTCCCGCCACAGGCAACTCAATTCGATCTCAGCCAGAACCTGCAAATAAACAGAAACCCACCCACAAAAAACTCCCCCGAGTCCCAGATAGTTCGTACCTCTCGTGCCACCATTAGTTCTATTCTAACTTAATTCTAGGCCATCGAATAGTCAAAAGACCCCTCATACACCCTCCAATATCTTCGCCGTACTCCGCTTCTTCCACCGCCCCCAAAATAATTTATGTCAAAGCCGACTCTCACTTTATCGCAACCACCAAACGCGTCCGCCACTACCTCGCTGGGATCGAAAACCGCCTATCCAATTTCTCCCAACAAAAAGCCCACAATAATCGCCGAGGCAACGGTCGGGGACACGCAAAAGATAAAACCGAAGAGCTACGCGGCTTGATGAACGAGAATGACACGGAATTCTTGAAAAAGGTGGACGAAAACGTCAAAAAGAGAGGACAGGGTGAAGAAGTAATATTACAAGCCACGGGAAGGGCGATTCCAAAGCTGCTTAGTGTCGCTGCTTGGTTACAGAATGAAGGAAATGGCGAGGAGTTTGTGGTGAGGATACAGACGAAAAGTGTAGGTACTGTTGATGACGTGGTTGTTAAAGGGGAGGAAGAGATTTTTGGGACTGAAGGTGATAGTAGAATTAGAAGGACGAGTTGCTTGGAGGTGATGGTTAAGTTGAAAGGTGTTTGATTCCTTTTTTTAGTAGTGCATTTTTAGTAAGATACCCATGGATGGAAACACGATGGAGAGGCATCTGGGAAATGGTTGAGATGAGTACTGAAGGACTACATCGCGGAGAGTAATGAGAGACACACGGTATTTAAATCATGTGCCCGGGGCTTTCGATGGTCACCTTTTGGGATAAATGGCAGAATCAGCCCGACAAGAGCGATGCAAGTAGTGCTTGATCGAAACTGTGAGATCAAGGTGAGAAATCCACTCCTCGATGTTTCTGTAGTTGCTCGCTATTCCGAGGATGTCTTTTGCTAATGCTTCTTTGTTCACCTTCAAGAAGCGGGGTCGAAATTGAAATTTTATACCCCTGTTCAAGTTATCAGAATTTTCGCTGCTGCGCCCTGATGATGTGCTCAAACCCGAGCATATCGAGCCGCTAATATCTAAAGCTGCAAATTTTAGCGAGAGGATTGGACTCTGTGTCGGCCATTCTTCCCCTCGGCATACCATTTGCCGGGAACCCAAGATAAGAGTACCCTCTGACTTCCATGAGAGAATGTGCGTTCATGTTCAATGGAATCTTTTGATTAATTGGCTCATATTACCAGGCGCTTGGTCAGAAATGAAGACCAGAGACTACCTTCAAGTCAAGAAGGCGAATTTTATAACGCTTATTTGTTAGGTACTCGAGCCCTCTTTGAAGCTGATGGTTGGTCTTTCAGATGACTTAGCTCGTGTTTCTGGTGTAAATTAGGGGCTTCTGAAAGGGAAAGTTTGGCATACTCTTCATAGCACTTCTATGTTCGCCTATTTCCATGTCAAAATCAACCAAGACGCAGGGACTAAAGGGAAGTCACACAAAGACGTGAGGGGTAACCGTCAATTCACTTTACTTTTCTTATCCACTCAACATCATTGGTTGAATTGTGATTCTCTAATCTTAGTCGCGACACTGAAATTTCTCGCTTAATTTGTGGGGCCAGATGGTGCGTCTATATTTCAACTGATGCCAAACCAGAAAAGGACATCACAAGAGTTCTGCAGCCCCGAAGATGGACCGAACGGCGCCTTTGAAGCCTTCTTACGAAGGCAAGACCATTAACTCTACCAGATTGGCCTCCCTTGTCGCTCAACTCGAACACTTGGAACTTTATGACGACAACGACGACCCAGAAGAGCTCGACCGCACCAAGAAGCAAATTGCCAGAGAATGGTTCAATTGCGTCAACGAGCTTCTCACACAATTTCTGAACAGAGTTCAATGCAGATCTTGTAGTGTTCAACCTAAGGATCTTTCTGAAGTTCTTGCGCATCCCCATCAATTCCATCCACTACTGCCCGAGATTTTGCGTTACCTCCGCAACTTATCGTGGACCCCTGACCGCCTCTTCCATGGAATTGGACCTGACGATACGGTCTGGGAGAGCCTCTTCGACATAGGGTGTGCCTTGGTGATATCACATCTGGATCCTGGTGCGACATTCGACAGTGAAGGAAAAGGTGAGCCTACTGAAGTTTATCCTTATCCCCTTGAGATTCTACAGAGAACTAACATATGTTTGATCTACAGTCGTAACTCCCGATCTACCTGAACGTTTTATCAATAGAACACCCCTCGAACACCATTTCGCGGGCTGCCATCCACAAATCCGGGAAGCAAAAGCACAGTTCCTGGCGCAAGCCACACGTCGCCCCCCAATTCTACAACCCCCAATTCCGACACAACCCCCAGCGCCGGCCATGGCGACGCTTGGAGAGAGACCAACTGGAGGTCAATCGTCTGATGAAAGCACTAACCGAAGAGCCCCTGAATCAGTCTCAGCTAAACCACCCTCTGAGAGACAATCCAGAAATCAATCCCCCACTGGAAGTATCGATCGAGGACCAGGCCCAACCCCACAACCACCTCCTACTACTCCACACCAAATTCAGGAAACCCCAACCACTAGACCACCTCCTAGCCATGTCAGCAGACCAAGCATGCAATTCACTCTACACCAATCTCAGAAATCATCCCCAACCGCCCAACCACCTCATAAGGTTGCCAGACTGGGAAATGGTTCCAGTCCGCACCAAGCTCAAAAGTCGAATCCAATCTCACCAATGTCTCCAGGTTCAGACACGCAGCCAACATCAGCAGAGCAAAGACATCGACGCACCAGAACGGAAACTGGAGCTGGTGGCGGACATATGGACACTTGGTATCAGAGATTCAGAGGTACGGTAGCTGCCCCTCAAAACATACCTGCATTTTTTCTGACTGTAGCAGAATACCGAGCGACAAAAATGAAAATCCCGACATATACACGTCCCACCGACGGTATTTACGCACCAGCGCTACGATACTGCGATTACAAAAAATCTCAGTCCGCTTCTGCGTCCGCACCCCAAAATGAACCTGCAAGCGGCGAGCCCCTTACCAGCCAAGCGACAGGACCTCGTAAAAAACATCCTGGTCAAGCCGTAGAAGCCACGAAGACTCCACGCCAGCAAGCCAAGAGAACGATGCCACCAGCAAACCCACAAATATCTAGCGATTCGCCTGCTCGTGGCTTTGCTTCTCAACCTCCACTTGCACAACGGCGACCATCTGAACGACCAAACCGTGACAGTAAGGGGAAAGAGGCGACGACCAAAGGTCAGACCTCGAATACCCGCGAACGTGTTTGGGAACGGGTCGGAATGACGGAGTCAAGCTATGACGAGTACAAAGACTGGGTGAAGCAGAATCACACATGGGCCGAAATGAATCACATCATGGCTAAGAACCTAAAGGAGCAAAAGAAAAGAACTCGCAAAGCTTTGCTGGAAGATGAGAGGTTTCACCTGGCAGCTAGGGAAATCGTTGATGGGTTCATTGCAGAGCAGAAGGCTGCTGAAGCAGTCAGTGAAACTTTGGGTTCACGACCAGACAGCACAACCACACCGGTAAACAGCAATGCTTCTGAGCCCGCCCGAAACCCTTTAGAGGGAGCCGTCGGTTTTGATCACCAGGGTAATTTGATGAGGAGAGATGATACCGCCGCTCGACCAGCCAGGCAATTGCCTCCCACTCCCAGAGAACTTGTTTTGGATGGACCCAATGGACCTCGTGGTTTTGATATGGATGGTAATCGTAAGTCAATTTGGACGCTGTCCTTCTTCTTCCTCCTGGCATTATCTTGAATCGCTCCTGTATCATTCCTGAACACTACCAAAAATCCTGTGCCGTATCCCTAGAGTTTCCTTAATGGGCAATTACTGACTTCCTCATCTCTTAGTTGTTGGTGTTGATAAAAGTTTATATCCTCGAGCAGACGGCAACCAGGATTGAATTTGAGGAAACAGCAGTTGCGGCATTTTTTCTCCTTCGAAGTTGGGGACCAGATTGTACATAAGAAATAAATGCCATCATAAAATCTACACTCTACTACACGAGGTACTTTGCTATGTAATGTAAGAATGTTATAGAGGAGGAGGCGCCGTTCCACAAAAATGCAATCCTAGAAACCATACCTACTTGTGAGTCCCAAACTTCGTTAATCACCACTCCTCAGCTCTGCGAGGGTTTGTAACAAGGTTCCTCTCTCATGGATGAATGTCAAATATGGTCTGAATCACGATGAAATTTTTCGACCATGGCACATTACTCTCGCATCCTCATGAATCACTAACGTGCCTTTACACCTCTCCATCTGAATCAATCACCCAACTCAAAACCAAGCACTGATAAAAACCTGCATTTGCCTCTGATATCTGATCTCCACATTCCATCTCATTCAACGGCTTTTCTCCATTCTATATACCCACTAGGTATATCCACTTCACCAACTAATATTCAACAATCATCCAACACCTAACATTCTCCACTGATTTTCAACATGCAACAAGACCCAACAACCAATGTTCTCACACCTGTCCCCCTTCCACCCCCCAGGCCAACATTCTCCCAAGCAGACTGGCTCCAACGCTGGGACGGCGCGGCAGTCAACACCACTGCTTGCATCCGTGGTATCCGCGAAATTTTCGATGCTTCGAGGACTTATTGGGTCGCGCTCGAGGCGAATATTTTGATTGCTGTGGTGGAGAAGAGGCTGGAGACTAAGGATGTAAGTCATTTCCCTCTTCTTTTACACTTGGTTTGGTAGAAAAGGGACCTTTGGGAGAGAGGTACTGACAAAATGTAGTTGGAGCGCCTCGCGTATGTCAAAGGGTTGAGAACTAAGTATTTGGATACTGAGAGGCATGAGAGGGTGTTGAATTGGTTGACGAGTGAGGAACTATATCAGATTATGAGGTGGTTTAAGGAGTGCTTCTTGGCGCTTGCTTAAGATTTTTGTGTCGGTTCGAAGAGGGTGACGTAAACGAGAAGTGAGGAAGTAGATAAAGGGTGGCAATGGCTCAGACGACACTGTTTCAAGGCGTGGTATGGTATATCTGTCAATGAAGTAGGATATGGGCTGGCATATAGGTTTCATGCATGGAGTTTTAATCGATGCTTTTGCCAATGGAATATTATATTGGAAACGGATAATAATTTTATTAAACACCCGAGGAGGTGCTCTTGTTCTTTAAGAGGGTGATGTGAGAGTTCATTTTTAGCTGTTCCTTGAGGTGGGATGGGCCCAAACGGTCACAACCCCAGCACTCCCAAGTTCGTGGGTATCTCTAAGTTTAAATGATAAAACATAAGCAACTCCACGTCTTCGTTGTCATGTTTATAAACTCAAAGCTGGTGGTGATCTTGACTGTGTAAATGGTGTGATCTCATAACATCGAAGAAATAAAACTTGAAACTCCATGACAAGCCAAGATAGTTTCCTTGCTGTATTATTCTAATAGTAAATGTACCTTATCCTGAAATTAAAACTATATATTATGTACACGAATGAGACTGGCATAATTAGGCAGTGTCTGATTAATGATGAAATCCGGACTCTATATGAAGTACGTTATTTTTTTTATTGGATGACCTAAACTTTTATACTATCGCGTTTAATAGATTACTCAATCGCATCCACCCAGATTTTCGGTGTGTAGTTCATCTTAATAAACTGGACTATCTTCGAGATGGTACGTACACGATAACCTCGCAACGTGGAGTCTGGGAATGTATGTTTTCTTGCTGAAGTAATTGCTATAGCCTCGTCTAAAACTTCAATGTGTAGAAATCTGCCCCTCGTTTTTTAAATAATCTATACAAACTATCTACCGACTATCAACAGGAGCAACACGACTAGAAGATCACACTTCCATTGACTTTACGATAAAGGCAAATTGATTGGATGATCTAGCTAGCCTAAGTGCTGATACTTGATAACAGGCTGGGCCCAAACACCATTCACTTGGTCATTGACTCCCTTGCGATCACGAGATCCTTCCCTGACCTGACAACATCGTGGGATGAGTACAATAGACTATCCCGAAACAGTGTTGTACTGGGTGAGGTCTAGTGTCTGAAACGAAAGCGTGGTAGAATTAGATGATCAAATGTAATTCCATAGCCGCCGACGCTGATAAAAACCCTCTTGTCAGCGGTATGCGCGTATAAAAAAAAGTTACCGGATACAGGAAGCCATTCACTTACACATGTTGGTCTGGAGGACATTCACCTGCCTTTCCAAAGTAGGTGACATACTGGTATCGCGGGACAAAAACCCCAGGATTGGTCAGGTCGATATCCCGGTCGTAGAGTAGGCGGAATGTCATCTTGCCGAATCTGAGCCCTGTCTCATTGAAATCGTTCGTATTTGGAAGGTCCTTGGAGGGCAACGTACTGCTATCAGAGAAGACTTGTTCAATGTCTTTCTTGTTGCCAAGGACCTGAATGCAGAGAGGGAGGGTTAATAGAGGAGGGTGGTGGGGATGGGGCGGAGACTTGCCACAGGCTGCAAGAGCAAACGGGGCCATTGTTAACACCAAAATTAGGGGGGTTGATGACAGGTTTGGATTCAGACGGAATATTTGAGCGAAGGAGGAATGAATTTATTTGTAGGAAAGGGAAAGACAAGGCTGTTTGGTGTCGCGAAGCTCAAACACGTGACGGGAAACTTTCAAGCATATTCCGCAGAATCGATTATCACCATCGGGTGTTCAACCGGAAGCTTCGGGTTTTCGACCCGGTGAGACTATTGTCGGGCGAAAGCTGTTAACAGTGTAAGCACTCCTAGGTGTGATAGTATATGTTAGTGAACATACCTTCTTTTCGGGCCAAAATATTAGGTGGAAGGGGGAGTGAGGCATTCCTGGCGCCCGCACCACGATTGAACATTAACGGTGCTGTAGCTTAGCAGACAAGTATCTAGGTCAGGGCAGCTAGAAGTATATCTCCTGGCTGTGCCACGGTGTCTATATAGGTGGATTTGGGTTATATCTTTATTATATAGATTAAAGATAGAGATAATTCTACTAATTTTATAACTAAAAGTAAGATAAATAGTACTCTTAAAGCTCTAATTAATACTAATAAGTATAAGATTAAAGTAGATATATAGATAGATAATATAGAATAAAGCTCTCTAATTAGTTAATTTCTTAGAGGATTATAGTAAATTATTTATATAGAAGTAGTTTAATAACTTTAAAGTTATACTAGATATTCTATAGTAAATAGTCTTTAAGGTAGTATATATAACTACTAAGGCTTATAATAGATATTTATTAATAGTATAGTCTATAACGTGTTTCACAAGCGAGTCGCCCACTTTCCTAGTCGCGTACCATCTACTACCTTTAAATCACAATAGCTCAACACCACAACATTCAATTACCTTCTCAAGAAGCCAGCATCATTTTAGCGACCCAAGCACTCGAAAACAACGCGCCATTGACCGAACGAAGTGCTGCAAAGATTTACCAGGTTCCTCGAAAGACTCTCTCCGATCGACGCGCCGGAAAGCCTCCACGACGCGATTGCCAGCCTAATTCGAAAAAACTTACGAAGCCAGAGGAGTATACAATAGTTAGATATATATTAGAGTTGGATTCGCGAGGGTTTTCGCCTACAAGGAATATGGTACGAGATATGGCCAACAATCTGCTAAGAGAGCGCGACGGAGAGCCTGTGGGCAAGAACTGGCCGGACAACTTTATTAAACGTACACCTGAGCTTAAAACTCAATGGAGTCGTTCTTATGATCGTTAGCGAGCTTTGACTGAGGATCC